>VDFB02127668.1:0-23224 GCA_007258455.2 Sequoia sempervirens
CAATGAACTAGCAGGGTATAGGAGCACACAAACATAAGACAAAATAGAGTAAAATGAAATTAAATTAATTAAAAAACCCTCAATCAAACACATTAAAACTTCATTTAATGTCATATGTGTGAAACTAGGAGTGTAGTCATGCTAAAATTCAATGTGACTACATCCCAATATACAGTAAACAAAAACATGAAAGGGTGCTAAATTTCAGTGACCCTACATGTGCAAGAAAAAGACTAACACTAAAATTTAATGATTTTTTTAATTTTTCAAAAAGAAAAAATTTGATCACTTGAAATGAATTTTCAAGTGATCAGCCCATGCATGATGGAAATCATGGTCTACCTCAGTTTACATGCTTAAAGTACATGGGCTATGAAACATACAAGTTTCATAGGGGTTATCCCATGAATTGAGCATGTTGAATTCGAGGATAACAAGGTACAGACCCATAGTTGAAATGCAAGACAAGTATTGCATGTTAAAAATAAAAACAAGGTGTTTAGGTTGATCACACCAAATATTTTGTTATCAAATCATTTTTTATATGAAGCACCATTTAATTGTATTCTTTTATTATGAAATTAATGAAAAAAATACAAGATAAATTGACTCACTGGTTGAAAAATAGCAAAATAGAGATAAGAACAAAATAAGTTAAATTGTATTATGATACCAAAATATTTTGGTTCCCAACCCTTTGAGTGGTCATGTTCCTACATATCATCCTATTTTTGTTTCTTCTTAAGGGGACGAACATTGTTCGATGATATTAGAACATCTTTGGTATTCAATGTCAAGCTTCTACCTTGTGGAAGACTCACCATTAAGGGGGGCTACATGGTTTCTCTTACACATGATGAAGAATAATGATATGGGATGCCTTTGAATGATGCTCAATTGTCTCCATGTCAATGTTGAAAGCTGACAAACTCCAAATAGGCATTCTAGGTCACACAACTGAATATGTCAATCTAGAATCTCCTGAAGATGGATATAGAACACACTTCAAAGATAAAGATATCTCCTTTGAAGAAGCCTCCTCCAACTTTTGTCCAAAATTATCCACACTCATATAAAGTTGCAAAGAGTGATCATGTAGAGAATGAACAAGAGGGTCAAAGAATTCCCTTGCAAAAACTAAAGAAGAATCATCTCCATCAAAGAGAATATTTATTCACTCAATAGTATCTCCCAAATCTGAAATGTGAGACTCAAAAAACAACCTACCAATGTTTGTCAAGTATGCATCCTAAGTAGATGTAGTTGGAATACGATGGAGATCCTTTTGCATTGAATCACAAGAGGAAAAACTTGTTCCAATATGAGCATCATCAAATGCAACATAAGATGGAGGAGATGAAATGCAAGGCTCAAGAATGGGATCAAATGTGAGAACACCCAAGTTCAAGAAGCCAAATGTCTCCTCTGGATCATGATTCACACTAAAAGTATGATCAATAGTCTAAGGAACCATGTCACCATCTGAAGTAAAATCTACAAAAGTGTAGAACTGAGATGAGTGATCAACCATCCCAGTAGCAATAATCTCTCTACTCTCCAAGTCTTGAATGATGACTAAATTAGGAGTGAACTCCACAGTCCCCCCATTTCCACCATGTGTAATATGATATATATGGAAAGAAGATTATTCATCAAGTGAGGAACAGAAAAAACATCCTAGAAAGTGCTTTCCCTAGAAATAATAGACCACTTCCCAAGTACACTCATGTATGTATTATTTCCCATCAAAATAGGACATAGTACAAGGCTCAAAATAAGAGAATATAGACTACAAAGATGCCATATGATGATACGGCCCTGAATCTAGAATTCATATCCCTGATCTTAGACTTGAAAAATCATAAAGATTATTTCCTTTATTTCTTGATGTAGAAGCCAAACTAGCTTTTCCCTTATTAGACTATTTTGAAGAAGAAGATGAAGGTGGTGAGTCAGACATTCTAGAAGGAAAATTATTTTGATTCTTTTTGAGAAGATGCTTCAACTCATCAATATCCTTCTTGTAACAAAAATGTTCATCATGCTCAAACTTCTTGCAATAAAAAGTACAAACAAGTAGACTTATCCTTCTTAGATGATTTATATAAGGAAGATATTTTATTCTTTGGTTGATTTGAATGTGAATTGTTCTTTGATTTCTTTTACTTCTTATCAATATGTTTTGATTCTTTCACCTGACTAACCAACAATGCCTGAGATTTAACAAACTTGATGAGACCCATCAAGATAAGATTTTTTGCTCATGTATCAACATCTCAAAAAATGATGCAAATGAAGGTGTAGTTTATGTAGACCCCATAGTCAACCTATGAGTCTGAAAGGTAGAAATAAAAGCAACATAATCAAAAACAAGTTTGTTTAATGAATTGTAGAACAACTAAATCTCCTTATCAATTACACATGTCTATAGTCCTAGATGGATGTTCTTCTCTTAGATCATTAAACCTTAGTGATGCAATCTTGGATGTTTTCAAAGATCTTAGGATTAAGTCTTATTAATTCATTATCAAGTTGATATACTCTTACTTCATCTATAGAAACATATAATGTTTTCAATTTATCCCAAGCATCATGAGAATTCTTGCATGATTCAATTTGGAACAACAAATCCTGAGAAACTAGTTTACTAAGACATCCAAGAGCTTTGGTATGTTCAATCATCCATTTTATTTCTTCTCATCATTTGTAGGTTCAGGTACCTTATTTTCAACATATAAAGAGTGGCATTCATTCATTAGTATACTCCACACATGTTGATGCCATGTTGAATAGTTTTATGACATTAGCAAAGGAACCTTAGAATGATCCATGAAAATAAAAGAGCACAAGAAAACAAATCAAAACAATGCACCAAGAGACACCCCACACTAATAAGTCAATAAACCCCCCAATAATATGTTTGGAACTTTGTATGTAGTGTATTAACAATGCCAAAATTGTGTTCTAGATTTACAATGCCAAGATGGATCACAGATGGAAAAATTAAAACAATATCTCAGAATGAGATCCTCAAACTAAAGGTAACCTCTCCCAATATAATCTACATTGAAAATGAAGCCTTCCCAAGTTGACAAAACTTCTCCAAAATGCAATATGTCTAGGTAGGGGAGAGGACCCAGTAGTTGTGCACCCTAACTCCATGCTTCTAATTATTGTAAGTGAAAATTTCAAATCACTCTCAATTTTTTACAGTAGCTTACTTGGCAAGTCCCCTAATTATAACTTTCATTTCAAGGCCACATCATCAAACATGATGCCACATTAGCATGCTTTTTATCAAGGTGTCCAAAAAGGACCAAAAAAAAGTGAGACCAATACTTGTGCATTCACATCATGGGTAGTTGAGTATTGATGTGGCATCACATGATTGGTTGCTTTTTTGATCAAAGGAATATATTTTGTTTAATAATGAGTAGTCAAGTCACAACTATTGGGTATTATATAAACAACTACTATCACAACTATTGGGCACTATATAAACAACTACTATCACAACTATTGAAACATGCCCAACTACTGGGTCCTCTCCCCTAATCAACTAAAATGCAAAATTTCACAAATTTGAATAAAATGTACTTAAGGTTAAATCTGGAAAAGGTGCATGAATAGAAATGTAGAGCTTCTCGATACCTTTCTAATGCCACAAGAATTACGAAAAAGGAGATCGTGGAAAACAATTATGAGCTTGAGAGTCTGAAAGAGAAATATGATTTTGACTAGCAATAAAATTAACCAAGGAAAAATATAAGAAAATGACTTGCACCACTGTGAAGTGCTCAACACCATCTTTTTGTCAATATCTTGTTTGCAAATTTTTGACACCTGGGTGGAAATCTATGGCTTGAAGAAAAAAATAGCCCTATTAGGGCACTTGGGGGCCTTGATAAGCACCTTGGGGCTTAAAATATCAAGTGCTTGGTCACACCATATGACCCTATGCTTACAAAAAAAATTAAATACAACCTTGCCCTTAGTGGTGATGGGATGGCGATTAGGGGGCAAGCCCTCGCCTGTTGCCCCTTTTCTCTAGGGATAACTTTAAGAAATATCCCCCTCGACGAAGGTGTAAAATACTGGCAAATCTTTCCTTTTATTTCAAAAATATAATTAATTTTCTTGGTGAATCTATGCACATTATTAAAAAAAATTGTAAAATCCTGGTGAATCTTAATGAATAATTGGTAAAAATAATAATCATAGTGGAAAATCCTAGTGAATAATCACTAAAAAGATTAATTAAAATGGTGAATCTCTCCTTTAAAAATTTGTATAGTTGGTCGGCCCAGTTCCCCATATTTTTTTTGTTTTTTGTAGTATTAAAGTAGGGGCCCAGGGGAAGCAACCACCGGTGGGGTCAAGTGGGTAGAACCCCCTTGTGGGGTTGAGGTGGAAACCTCCCCTCATGGGGTCCAAGGACAGTGGCCTCAACGCGCTCCTGTCAGGATACAGGCGGGGTAGAGGGGTAGAGCCCCTCACCACCAAGAATAAAGTCACTATTGAAAATGCATTGGAGCACACATAAATTAAGTGTTTTTTAAAATTCTCACTTTAAAATTAAGACTAAATGAAAAGTGAAAATGTTACCATCAATTAGCTTTTTAATTTGATGGCTGCAGGTTAATTCCATGACCTAATACACATGTGCCTTTTAAAAGGCCTTTTGAGGCCCAAAATTTGTTTTAGGCCACACAATTAGATTTAATCATGTGGCTGAAAAAAAAATTTGGGCCTCAACAAGCCTTTTAAAAGGCACATGCATATTAGGTCACAGAATCAACTTGTAGCCATCCAATTAAAAAGCTAATAGATGGCAATAAATAAAAGCCCCAAAATTAAATGGTAATTTATTATTAGTGGTGATATTGCCCCAAAATTAATGGTAGGAATATAATATTATTCGCAAATATAATTAATATTTGTAATTAAAGTATAAAATACTAGCGAATTAGTTCCAATGACGCATCTTTTAAATAGGTGAATTAATCGAGACAAAATTAGTTTTTTGTAAAAACTTGGCAGTTCAACATCCTTTTTAGCTTGTACTATTCACCATTTTTGGAGATCCCAATTTCAATTATTCACCAATTGGTGAAGATTCGGCACTAAAGTTTTCCCTACTCTGCTCCATTGAGATATGAGCCCCAAGGGATTTCAATAAAATTGGCCCAATAAAACCAAATGTTGGGCACTTTAAAATTGGTGGTATAAAATTTTGATTCATAGATTAAAAATAAAAATATAACCTACAATATTATACCCATGATGATAACGATTACGCGAAAAGTGTACACTAGCCAAATATTCCTTGCTAATATTGATTTTATAGACCCGCAACATGAGTTGAGTATGGTGCAGACCATACAATATGTAAAAATCCATACAAATGTATGAACTATATGAAATTTTCTCTGAAGTCCCTGGTCAAACCCTCAAAAAATGATTTGATTTTTATTTTTGGCCCAATATAAAGTGTTTTATATGAAAATAGAGGTTTTCAAGATTTTTAGATTCAATTGTGAGGTCCTTTTCACCCCAATGTAAACCCTAAAAAAATATCAGGCTCAAATCACCCTTTGATTTGAGAAGTGGTTTTACAAATCTGAAGTTCTAATACCATGTTAGAGTCACTCAAGGAATCAAGCCTCCAAGATAATATGCAAAAGCAAAAAAAACCTTCTGCAAGAGGGAAAAGTAAGAACATGAAATTAAAAAAATGGATGCAAGATATGGCCAATATGCAATACTTAAGATTGTAGTAATATATTGGACTTACACAGCTGAAAATTATCTTAGTTGACTAAATTGAACTTGACTGCAATGTACATATAAGGCATTGCTTATATGGGCAAGGGTGATGATGTACCAAAATTAAATGGTTGTGTCATAATTAAATGACATGAGCAAATATTAAATAACCTAGGACACAAGCATTAAATAAAATCCAACTAGATAAGATAAGTGACAACTAATGCTTAACTAAAAATATTCCCCCTAATTAATGCTAACTAGAAACATTCCCTCGTAGGACCTAAGTGGACTTAACAATGTAAATAGGACTTAGTTAAGACTAGATAGAAAAATACTTATTTACACCATTTATTTGGGCTCTCAATACATATAAATCAAACATCCATGGTAATGAAAATGTCTAGTACTATTTTTTCCTTCTCATATTCAACCCATTTCTTATCAAAGTAGCCACAAGATAAAATTGTCATCATGAGGTGACTAATTGATGAAAAAAAAAATCTAGACTCCTTGGATGATTTAGTTTAAATATCATATCCTTATTATTTTACTCAAACTATCTTCTTGGTTCATATCCTTTTGCTCATTATTGAACATGCGTGGGATTTCCTTGAAAAATCCATTGATAGTGTACTATTCCAAGACATATATTATATTGACTTCATCCTTCCCCCTTAAGTATTGTTTATTTCGAATGAAAATGAGGTCCCTTGCTATCAAGAATTCCCTCTTTATGATAACCTAAAAATATAACACAACCTATGGGAAATTCTACTAAAATATTATTAATTATGCATATAATTTCTCTTCTACATCATTCATGAAAATAAGTTCAAATTATATTTTATGATGCAAGCTACAAAAAAAGTATTGAATTCAAGTGATAATAATTCATCAATCAATGTCCTAGTTTCCCTTAGAATTTTTCCTAGTTCAATAGTTGAAGATATGTCTTTCTTTTTACCTTCAATAAATGAAGGATTAGGCATGGTAGAAGAAGATACAATTAGCCCTACCAAATATTGAATGTAGTCTGGTCAAATATGTAACACTCTCTTTTTGACTCCGCTTTTGTTGCCTTATTTTTTCTGTCTTCTACATTAGAAGCTAAGAAAATGACATGGTCATTTCTTGGACATCTTCTCTTGTTTTCTTTTTTAAGTAAGCCTATGTTACCTAAGTAGAATCAAGATAATGAGTTCACTTTTAGTGGAAGTGTTAGGGGTAGAAAAAATCCTGATAGGAGTAAATACCCATTTCATTAAAAATCGATACCTATTTTGGAATTGGTTCTCGAACCTAAACTTGTACCCATTTGGAATGGGTACCAACATTACAATTTGGGATCCTATTGCTAAATGGGTACTCATTACAAATGTGTACCCATGTCAAAATGGGTATGTGTTTCATAAAGCTATTAATTTTGTCCCTCTTTGTGAGTTTATTTTCTCCATTATTCGCATGATGAGGATAATTGGAAAAATAGCCCTAAAATAGGTACCCACAATAGGCAACCTTAACAAAGTTCCTTTTTTACCCCCTCCCTCCCTGAGATACAATTTATTATGTTCCCATGTAGGTGGCCTTCCCATTTACATGTGTTATGTCCTTTTTACAATAGATTTTCAATTTTTGAATTTAAATTTAGTTTTGAAATTTAAAACCTTAAATCAAATAATATTGATTAAAAATAAAAACCTTAAGACCTATTGTAAACCCTAGAACCTTTAAATCATAATTGTAAGCAATAAATTCAAAGTTTGTGGTTTGTAACTCAGAGTTGATTAAATTTAATTTATGATACAATAAAAACCATAGAAATATCAATTGATCTTTATTGGTTGAGATATTAATTGATATATTCATCAATAGGTAGATTGATATTTTTATAGTTTAGGTTTATTTTACACTACAAACCATATTTAGAGTTTAGGATTATTTTATACCACCAGATCCATTTAGAGTTTAGAGTTTAGGGTTATTTTATACCACTATCCATGTCCAATTTAAGTGGCCTTCCCTTTTGATTCACATGATTTTATAGTAGTATTACCCATGATATTGAGTAAACTAAAACTTAGTATTACATATGTAGCTCCTAATGGTAAGTATTCAATATAACTAAAATTCCATCATCTAGGATATCTCCCATATTGAAATTCCCACATCTATCCAAATATAATAATATATCAAAAGTATCTCATTGGGGTAGAAAGAATTTCACAAGAATCACAACTAAGGATCCATGTCACAAGTGTTACTACTACCATGATTGATGAGGGTAAACAATGTATATTTGTAATGGCTCTAATCCACTTTGAGGGGAGTACCTCCAATAGTCTTCAATAAGAACCCAACACTCAACATGATGATAATAACTAGCCTATACCTCCTATATATGCAATACTTATACCTTGGATGCCACCTAGGTTGACTTAGATACTTAACTATAACCCCTAAGATGACCTAAATACCTATATATTGTTACTATAATGATTATTTAACTTATTTAAGAGTTAATATAATCAAAATATGACTACTTAGCACCCAATACACACTATAGGATTAGAGGTATAACAACAACACAATTTTTTTGGAAACAAGTAATGTCTCTACTTGTTCAAAGATTATATTATGGAATATAATTCTTGATCATAAACTAAATATATTTTCCCTACATCATTCAATTTCTTATTGAAATAAGTTATTGGTCTACATTCTTGACTCAACACTACTATTGTATTTCCACTTACATCCCAATTAAATTAAAATATATATTAAAATCTAATAATTCCAACATTAAAATTTTTTAACTTCTTTGGAAATTTAAATATCATATTTGTTCCTAAATTTTATCTATACTCTTTCTTATCTCCTCTCATAGTTTTAGTTAATGATGCACTTGAATGCCACTAAAATCTCTAATGAACTGTATATAAAAACTTGTCAAACCATGAAAATATCTCGCATATCTAATGTTCACTAGTGTAAGCTACTTAAAATTTTCTCTTACCTTCTCTAAATCCATCTTCAATCCTTCAGTTGAGATTACAAATCCCAAGTATACTACTTATATCTTCATGAAACTACACTTCTTCACATTGATTAATAATTTTAATTCTCTTAATCTTTGAAGTACTCATATTTTTTTATTTGTTATTCCTTAGTCTTATTACAAATCAAAATACATCTAAATAGACAATCACAAATCTGCCCATGAAATACCTCAAAACCCATTCATCAACCTCATAAATTTAAGAAAAGGATTCTAAAATTTTATAGAAAATTTTGGTGAATCCTAGCTAACCGCATTAATCCTAGTGAATCTTTTATTTTTTTGAAAAAATATTAATTTTCTTGGAAATTTTATGCACAATACTAGAAATTTCTATAAAATGCTACTAAATTAATAATAGTTATTGGAATTAATTACCATGGCGAATCCTTCCTTGAAAAAAAATCATTGGCACAACCCCACCTCCCATAATTTACTTTCCTTTTTTCCTAATATTTTCCCTTTTTTCTAATTTTTTCCCTTTTTTCTAATGTTGAAGTAGTGGCTTGGGAGTGACACCCACCCACCAACAAGGTCAATATGTAGTGTCCCTTATGGGAGCCAATGAAGCAATGCAATAAAAATCCACTATAAAATACTTTGAAACACAAATGGACTAAATATTTTATAGCTCACAAAATAAAAATCTAACTACAAAATGTGAATGCATCTACCACAAATCAATATCTAATCATGTAATCCAAAATAATATTAAGGGGGGTAAATATTTTTTTATGAAACTAGCTTATAAACCTATGGAATTATATCATAAACATCCATTAATATCTTATCCCGTGGCCCATATTAAATTCTAGGTAGAGTACACTATTTTATGACATTGCATTATAAACCTATAGAATCAAAACACAATCATCTATTAATATCTAATCATGTAACCCAAATTGAGTTCTAGGTCTAGAGTTTTTTTTTTTCAACATTAGCTTATAAATCTATAGAATCAAATAGAATATTTCAAATTATAATAGAAATCAATAGTGGAAATGAATGCCATATTCCATCACACATTAAAACCACATAAATGCATCACTATCTATAGGGGCCTCACTGATTCATTATATCTACAAGTCCATGGTAATCAATAGAAATTCTACGTTGCATTGTTAATAAAATCTAGATTACAAGCATTACAAGAGCTTTAGATACTCCTTACTAGTTGCACATAAGAGAACCAAAAATCTTAATATTCTAGATATCTTAGATAGAAAATACAAGATCCATTGCAAGAATTATATGAACTGAATACCTATCAGAAGTTATAAATGGGTAAAATTATAAAGTTATGTCACACGTTTATAAAGGAAATGACCAACATTGATCCAATTTTTAAACTTGAATCACTATAAATTAACATATATATATATATATATTAAATTTTGAAATGATGCAAACTAATTAAATCTATATTTTTTAGTGTATTTTATGATTTTATTCTCTTAGAACAATTAAAAAATTATTTGAATATAATGTTTTCTAAAATATATAGTATTATTTATTTGTTGATGGAATATTGAAAAATAACGTTAAATGGTCCACATTGCTTTTTATATAGTAAAAAAAATCTTTTTTTTTTTTTGTGTGTATTTATAACTTGAAACTTTAGTTCATGGATTTAATTTTTTCCTATTTGATAAATATATTTTTAATAATTTTAAAAAAAATTATATTGAAAACACATTTATTTCTATGAGACATCACCTTTTGTCTTAACTATTTATCTAAAATATTAAAAAAATCATCTTGACATAGAATCTTTTCTCTATATTTTTAAAAAATTTAAAATAAATTTTATTATTTTTCTTACAAGCTAATAGACCTTATATTTTTGTGTTGATGATCTAATTTTAATAAAAATAAAAAATAAAAAATAAACAAACTAATAAAAAAATTATATATTTGAAAACTATACTTATAAATCTGAAAAAGAGTATTTTTTAATATTTTTAAAATGGTACTTACAAGAGTAGGAATTGTTGAAACATCAATTTTTTTGAATAATTTTATTTTTTGGGAAATTGGCCCCAAAGTGGTGCAAAATGTGTATTTAGTGCACACGTCTAGTTACAAAATTTATGGCCCATATCTAACTTAGCTAGAATGAATATATCTAGACCTTATGTTTGAATAAAAATGATTTTTAGTTGGAAATGCTTAAATACACTTATGTTTCAACAAGTTGGTCAAAAGTGTCATAGTTCTATACTTTTACCTAGACAAAATCTTGATTTCTTGTCCATGTAAACTTTAAAAAATAATATTAATACATGAATCATATATTATCTATATTCATTGTAATCTTCAATTTTGAGGACCTAGGTGTCCTAGGATTCAGAGGTCATGATAATAAAGCAAAGAAAGAGTTGTGTTCATTATTTGATTGTTTGTTACCAAGCCTAATTATATACAACTTTTAAATGATAGATCCTATCAAATGTTAATTTCAAAGTGAATATGACCCTAAAAAGCAAGTGTGAATTCAACAATAATGATGATATGGACCTAAGATGGGAATATAATATTTAATGGAAAATATAATTAATAAGTATAATGATATTATAAACTTATAGTGGTTAGGTTCCAATCATGCATTATTTACTATGCTGAAATAATTCAATTTAAATGTTTAATAAAATATAAATATTAGGTGATTTAACCAGACTAAACTAAATTTTCATTAAAAAAAATAGTGATTTAGTCCCATTTATAGCTTGCCCTATTTTCCAAAACTTTTGGTCTCAATTTCAAATAGTTTCATATAGTCAACCCAAAAGGGCATGGTCAACCATTCATTTAGTCCTTAAATGCAGTCTTCATTCATTCCTTTGATTTTTATTTGGTGAAAATTTCTCTTCAAGATAATCTTGGTAAAATACTTTGCTCTGCTTAAATAGTCCATTTTGTTATTCATCCTTACCAATGACAATTTTTATTTGATTTTGATCTTGTTTGTTGCTCTAGAGAATTTACATGTAATACCCCTGTTTAGCTGTTACTTTTCTGGTACTCCTTTATGTTGTGTTGTGGACTTGAGACTTGGATGGTGATTGTTTCACCAGTTGGACTTGTGTGGATTTGCAGTTTAGTTGTTTGGATGTTCATAATACTGTTTTATGATGATTGATGACATAATGATATGTGGTGTTCATTTTTACTTGGTTATGATATTATTCTCATGTGGCACTATGTTGTGATGTTAAAGTTTAATGCTTAGTTCTAGACATTTATGATGATGGGTGTTCTAGTTGAGTCTTTGCAAAAGGACGGTGTATTAACCCTTGTTCATGAGCGCTCTACTATGCCATGACTACCTTTCATGGTGTGCTTGTAATTGGAGATTTATATGTTACTTGACATTGGTTTGATGTAGGATGTAGGTAATAGACATCAAATCCACCTACATCATCAAGTCTGAGCATGTCCCACAATCCTAATGGGTATGAAGTTGAAAACAGAGTTGACAAGAAAGTCCCCGTCGTTGTGTCTGATGGTGTCGTTTGTCTACGGCCTCACCACTATTATGGTATCGTCCCATTTGGTGTCATTTATTTTAATCATTTATTTAATGTTGTTTTAATTTTTAAAATGTTATTGTTGTTGTTGTTGGGGTGTCAAGTTTATTTTCGTTCAAGTATTTGGTTAAGTTAACGATGATTGTAAGTTGATGTTTCAAATTTAAATTACTAAATTTGGAGTATTAACTTAGTAAATGAATGTTGTTAGTTATTTAGTTATTAGAATAATTTGTGGGTTTAATTATTTGATAATATAGATATGTGTACTTTTGTTAATGAAAAATATTTTAATGGCGTGTAGTGAGTTATTGTGCCATTTATTAATAAAGCTAATTTTTAGATCTAAATAAAAGGAAGATTATTATTATTATTATTTTTTATTTTTTTTAGACTGCAGGAATCGGGTAGCACGACCCCCTATAAACTGCAGTGCGCCTGGTAAACTTTTTAACGTGATCGGCGGCGCTGGCGCGACACGCCCTCCGGTACCACGGGACGGGGGAGACTAGAACTCGTGACCAGCAGAGCCGCAACGGAATTACTTAGCCAACCGAGCTAGGGCCCCCGCCCTGGCTATTATTATTATTATTAAAGTTATTTTAATTTTTATTGCGTAGGATAATGTTATTTTAATAAGTTACTTATTTGGAATTTAAAATGAATTTAGAGATAAGAAAATTAAAACATAAAAGGTAATTAAAAAAGTTAGTAAAAAGAGGTTTAAATTGGAAAGATTTTGCATGCATGGGCATGCATTGTTTTGAACTGGAAAATGATGCCAACTTGCCATTTTATGGATTTTTACATTTTGTTATTTGATTTTTATCATTGAAAAGATAAACAATTTCCTTAATTTTTAAATAAAAAGGAGAGAAGGGGATTTTTGAAAGAAAAAAAATCAATTTTAATTTTGGGGGGCTTTTAACAAAAAAAATGGGTTGTGCAAAAGAAAATTATTCTTTTTGTCTCTAAAAAGAATATACATATTTTAATTTGGGAATTTTAGGAGAACAAAAGAAAAATTTATTTGCAATTTGTGATGGATTGCTAGGTAATATTTCTTTGTTGAAAGTTTTAAGCAAAGAATACAACTTTGTGAATTAGAGAAGGAGCGAAAACTCTGAAGAACGGGAAGCAGACTTGAGCTACATTAGAGCGAATCAATTTAGCTTATCTCCATCTGCAATCGACGTCTTCTTTCTAGGTTTGGTCTCGTTGTAATTCTAATATTTGATTTTATCTTTATTTCCAGCCGAATTGCTTGGCCTTCAGGTAGATTTCTCTTTGTTGATATCGATTTCAATCAACTCTATATTATGGTTGTATTCCTTTGTATTTGACAACTTTCTAGGTATTAGCTTAATCTTACATGATTTGCTTCCATGGCATCCCTTTTAGAAAATACTAGAGGTCTATTTCAATGGGGCAGTGTTGATGTGGGCATTCTTTCCCCTCTTTGGCTCTTCCTTGACATGTTTGTGTGTGTTGGCATCAAGAATAGTTTCTCCTATTTATTTATTTTCTGTTTGGTTCATCTTCATATCCCTTAAACTGTATGAGGCCCTTTTATTTTAATTTTGTGTCAAAGCAAGAAGGTTTAGTTATAAGAAAACTATGGAGGCCTTAGATTGACGTGCCCTCCCTCTTCCTCATTTTGAATTTGCATATGGCTTATGTTTGATTGTTGTTTTGATTTCTTTTTTTTACTTAGTCTACTCTCTTATCACTGTTGAAACGTAGGGAGAAGTTGGCTATAAATTTTGATTTGAAGGGGGAACTATTTAGCACGCCTCCTGTAATGCCCAAAACTTAAACACGAAATTGTAGCTAAGGACATAACACAAATACCAAAAATTTGACCAAATCTCAACACAAGACCAACTCCCAAAGCAAGCTTTCAAGAAAGTATAGGGGAACCTAAGGGGCCAGACCTAATTCCTCGGGAGCTCATCTCAGATGGCCTTGCCTACGTACGCGCAGCGCAAAGGAATCGTAGTTCAACAACAGGACTCCGACCAACCCATCCTTGGTCTGCTAACAAAAGGGATATGAACACAAGTTTTTTAAAATATGACAGTCTTTATAACACAACAATAATACACACTTGACTCAATCTCCAAATCAAAGCATCTAGTTTCCTATACAAATTAGATTCTAAAAGAGTGGGTATGCAACCCTTTCTAGGGTCCATTTCCCCAGACAGTTTCACAATCGGCTACCACCCACTTAGGTGAAGCCGGGGGTCAGAGACCTAGGTAAGATATACAAATAAAACATACGTCAAAGATGATTTATATTGATAGTGTCTATCAATTTACAAAAAAAATAATAAATCTACTAGAAAGGATAAGATTTGGTTAACAATATAATTTATCGTCTATCCAAGGAATTAACAAGGTACTACTGGTTAAACATGTAACCATTGATTATTTAATAAGCAGGGAGGAAGGAATACGAGATAACTGCACAATTTATTTTAAGAGAACAAATTTTCTGTAATACCCAATTTTCCTAAACTTAAATCGAGTTATATCCAATTACAAAGTAGATATAAAAATCATGCCCTAGAACTATTTCCAACCATCCCTTGATAGAAAGAACACAAGGACATCATGTACACCACACATTTTTATTAAATTAAAATACCATTGAAGTAATGATAACACACGATTTTCTCACAGCGATCACAACTAATGATAACTTTGACAAAATCAAATTATTTTCCTACAAGGACCTCTTTCAAATTCAGTAATAAGTCACAAATACTACACAATCATTAATAATATCGATGTTGATATGAATTCGTAGCACTTTACAATGACAATGTTTTCGATGTTAAAAAGGAATCCACAGTATAAGTGATATCTATCCTCCCTCTATCTTCCTAGAATCTTCTATAAAAAAATTTTGATGCAGTTATTTGTTAAATGAATACATTGTGTTCTGTGGTTTTATCTATAGTTTTGTTCTATCATAAAAAAAAACAATGTTGTTATCCATCAAATGAAGGCATAACTCTTGTGGTTATACATATACAGCTAAGACGTTAATTTAGAACGGTGCATTTTTTTCCATTGCAAATATTAACATGCAACATGCATATGATGGTCAACATGGAAGTATGCAAGAGGTCAAATACTCCGGCAGCAGCTAAAACGCGAGTATGCAAAAGAATGGAGAGACTTAAGAGAACTAATAATTCGTTGTTAAACAACTCACAGGTACGTAGAAAATTTGCAGAGTATCCATGAAACAATTTTGGTATAAAAACTAAGAAACTTTCATGCATTAACAATTGGAAGGCACAAACATTTTAAATAACATAGTCTAGATTGTCTCAAGAAAAATAAACTTAACAGACTGAACAATATTTCAGTCATACTATAAGGAGAAAACAATAATTAGATAGATGCAAGTAATGAATCAGAATTAAACTTACCTTTGCAGTGCTCTGATAAACTTTTCCTTTGGCTACGATGAAAACTATTTCCTCCTCTTTTTGCTTATATGCATTCATTGGCAGCCATGGAGTGCTTTTCTTCACAAAGTCGATCCCCATATTTCTTCTAAATCTTTCAGCTAAAAAGCATTGATCCTCCACACAAGAGATCTTCCTAGTAACGCTGCTTCCGCTATCATTGTGTAAGAATTGGTGTAGAATCCAAGCTGCCCAACCCAATATTTTGAACTGTGACATTTTTATGCCTAGAATTCTTCTATGTATATCGTGGAGACATCAGCGAATTTGAAATCGATGCAAATCATACTCATAGTATGTGCCTTATTTCTTTCCTTTTTTTTTTTTTTTTTGGTTAATATCGCAGATTTAGCAGCTCATCACCAAAACCAGGGACAAATCGCTTATCCTCTGCAAATGTGTTATCCTTCGAACTCACCGACCTTCAGGTATTCACCATCGCTCCCCCTTTCTCTGTCCCAAAACTTTCCCCTTCAGCGATGGAAAGTTTCCCC
This sequence comes from Sequoia sempervirens, assembly GCA_007258455.2. Classification (NCBI taxonomy): domain Eukaryota; kingdom Viridiplantae; phylum Streptophyta; class Pinopsida; order Cupressales; family Cupressaceae; genus Sequoia; species Sequoia sempervirens. Next base: position 16,327 of record VDFB02127668.1, read on the forward strand.
CAATTTATCGATAATCTCCTCCTGCCAAACAGATCACCCTCCTCCTTATCTCTTTTTTTTTAGACCAAGATTTTTTTGTGGCTTTATGAAGGCGTAGGGTGCATTTTTCACGTAAGAAAATCAAAAAGAAAAAAACAATATCTTCGTTTTTATTTTCTATGCATGCATCACTCCCGTTTATGTGTGAACTGAGGTCGTGAGATATAATCTAGTTAAATTCCCTGACATGGATGCCTCTTATCTTCCACATCACCTGCTCGTTAAAAAAATCATGACGCCTATTGTTTCCTAAATCACTCTAATCTCCATGCTACGGGTTAGGTGTAAAGATGTCATTGACATGAATGTTACATGAGGTCATGCATGGTTAGACATTATATTATTATTATTTTTTTTTATTACACAAGGCATGATTCGTATAACCTAAGAAAAGTTAGAATATAATCAAAACAAATATTTTAAAGTGTGGGGAGTTTCAATTTAGGGCCCCACGTTTTTCCTCCTCTAAAAGTCTTTCTTTAAAAATATGTATCCCTTAGTTCTCTTAATAATAATTAAAAATGGAAAGGATCTACTTTTTCCTTGTGGTGGGGAGAGTATTAATTTTTTTAAAAATAAAATAGATAGTTAAAAATATCACCTTTAGAAAGGGGAAGTATCTTTTTATTTCTTTTAAATGGGTTGTTTTGTCTCATATATGTATATATAAATGAATGAATATATATTTATTCATATAATTATTTTGTATATAACAAATATGAATGAATAAATAAATAGATATCTATATAACAATTAAATAAAGGAAATAAACAAATATTAATTAATAATAAATAATAATATTATTATGGAGGGTAGAATTAATTGGGAAGAAAATAAGTAGAAGAATGTTATGTTTCAATCATTTTTTTTTTCTTATATGACAATTATATTAAAGAATGTAGCATTAAACATAAAAGATAAATTTTTAACACATATTAGAATTTCATGGAAGCTTTGAAATCAAAAAGACATTATGCACATGAGAGAATCTATGTATAGGGCTCATTCTACAAGAATACAAATGCAAATAGGTTTGATACCCTAAACTATATATGTATATATATGCTATAGGAATCATAATATTTTTACATCATAACAATTGTAAAATTTATGCATGTATTTATCATACCTTTATTGTTCAACCATGTTGTTAGGAGTCTTGGGACCCATATCTGTCATGGTGCTTTAGACGCACTATAGGTAGTGGCTTGGTGACCTTACACCTCCATAGTTTTGGACTCAAGCAACACTAAGAGGGGGGGTTAATCAATGTTGTGCAATTTTTAAATTTATTAATATTTTCTCTCAAGTCCCTAAAACATTCAATCAAAATAAAGATGCATGAACATGGAACAATAAGCCACAACACCATAACACAAGGATTTTTGTGTGGAAACCCTATTAGGGGAAAAACCATGGTGGAGGTCAATCCACAATTTGAGCACTCAAAATATAAGTGTTTTACAAAATGGGAATGTGCTTGCATTCAGGAACACTTCCCAGAGCTCACTACTCAAAATTAGAAAGGATCACTGCCTTACAAAAGATTTAGATTACAACAAAAGGTTGAAATGAGAAAGTAGCATCTACAAATGCCTAATTACAATTTCGGTTAGGCTCATAGATCAAATTTCAAACCTTTTGTCTAATTTTGCGCTTTGCTCTACTTTGTCCTAATTCGCTTCACAAAAACATCTTTTGCACAAGTGAAAATTGCTCAACTAATTTTCTGATATTTGCACACACATCAATACATATCAAACACTCACACATGCACACCAAAATAAATTAACCGATCTCATATATATATCTGCCACCAAGGATTCAATCGCTATATGTTGGCTTCAATAAAATAGAAAATATTTTCCAACTGTCGGCTCAAATCATGAACAACATTTAATGCGCATCCACCAAAGTTAGCCATAGCATAGTGAGGACCCAAAAAAAATCTCCAATATGAAAATACTTCAAAAAATCCTTCCTTAAGCATCTGCAACACCCAACATTCGCTTAGTCGACATTCAAACATTGTTGAACAAAAAATTGAACGACTAGATCTCCTAACTCATACACCACTTGATGTGACAACACAAAACTGGAGAATAAGATATTTTAGATACCCAACGAACTTCCTAGAGATTCACAACCAAAACTGATAAACTGGTAATGCAAACGACTTGATAGATTCAACTTTAGCCGGATACCCTGTTCTTTACTCTGTCTTCTAGTATGGTCAAATACTGAAGTGCAGACCAGATCAATGACTTAGGTTTCCATCAATGACAACACTAGAAGCCATATGCCAACAATCTATCCCTTTGGAATTGATGGCAACACTTAGTGAAAAATGATTAAGGGTTAGAACCTTCAAAACTTCAAAAAGCCATAGCTAACAAAAACTCAACAAAACTCCCCCTAAGTTTGGCAAGGCATTTTCCACTGCTCTCTCTCCCCCTTTGACATCAATGAGAAAGATAATAAAATATTTTCTTTCTCCCCCTATGAAGTGTGACAAAAAACTTACTTATGCAAAAACTAATTCAAAATTTGAAGAGATAAAACTACTATTTGAGTTAGAAAATTATTTTGTACTTTTCCTTCATCTCCAAAAGAAACTTCTTCCGTGCTTCCACTGAAATCTCGGTGATTATGATCATGCTATTGTTTTCAGATGTTTGGTTGATAATCCTGATGAGGGATTCTGGAATGGTCAAGGCTTCTTCTAATACTTCTCCCTTCCTCATTATCTCAATCAATTGTTCCAGCCTGCATTTTGTTATGTCCTTCACTTTCAAAAAGGTGTCAACAATCTTGTTCCTGGTGTCTTGAACATTTGTATGCTCTGTCTACAATTCCTAAATCTTTTTCCTAATTTCACCATCTTGATCTTGAGACATGTTAAAATTTTGTCCAATATTGTTTATCTCTATTTCAATTTGTTCCAGCTTTTCTTTGTACTTGTTGATTGCATGAGGCCATCGAAGATAGTAGTTGTAGATGTTGTTTAGTGTGCTTATGCATTGCCTTAGTTGATTCATGTGCCTTTTTATCTTATTAAGTGATAATTTGTACTACTTTGTCAGGTGTAGGATCACTTCTTCTTCTTGCTTATTCTAAGAATCAGAGTCCATGATTTCCTTGATGCATTCAATTATCTATCTTGGAAACTTATTCTGCAAACTCTCCAATTTGATATGATTATGCACAAAATGAGACATATCAAGCTTAAGATCATGTCCTACTCATATGAAGGTCTAATAGACCACATGTTCACAATTTTCTACATTCCATCTTCCTCATGAATAAGTTGCAATTGCTCTTCTTTGGTTAGATCACCTTCTTCTTCACTTCCTTTTGTCATTGTCTTCTCTCGTTCTAGTTCAGTTGTTTCTAGTTCTTTTCCAATCGTGTCTTCAATTTCCTTATCACATTCCTCATTTAGTATGTCCATGATCACTTGTTCTTTTCCTTTTCCTTCAACTTTTGAATTCTTTCATGTTGGTGGAGAAATTTCTTTTGATTTTCTCTTCTTTCTCTCTATCTCACTGGAGGAGGAACCAACTTCAAGTTCCCTTACCAGAATGGGAATACCAATTGACCCAAACTTCCTTAGAAAATTCTTAAAGAAACTTTCATACATTTGATCATAGTTTTCCAAATTGTTAGAGTATATGTAAATCTTCTGCAAACTGGTTCACTCTCTTCCCATATTACATTGTTATTCAAGGGTAAGCAATTCAACAAATAAATCACAAGGAATATAACCAAAGTACTAAACCTAAAAGGGTAATATGTCTCCTTTGTCAATTGCACATTCTCCATCAATTCATCTTTCAGTAATCCGCAAAGATCAAAATATTGATCTTCTATTATCATCTTGTGTGAAATGTAAACAACACCTACCGAAGTTGCACCTTCTTTGTTTCTAAAAAATATTTGTAGGATATTCCATGCATAATGTACCTTGTCATTGAGTCTTTAATTATGGATATTATCAATTCCCTTTGGTCTCCAATTACTCCAATTAGGGTTTTTACTTCTTTATTTTGAATTGACTTCTTCCTCGGGACATCCCCAACTTTGCATAACCCAGTTACAACTGCAATCACTTCTTTTGAGATATGGTAGGGTTTATCCAAAGTCATAATATCATCATTCAATCTATTTAGAATAAACTTAATGATTTTTACATTTACGAAATAGGGAAATTCACTTCAAATATCCAAGCATTTATGTTTTTCTTCTTTCAACCATTTCAATTCATCGTGCGATAACATGTTTCTTTCAACTCTAATCTTCTCATTGCTATACTCATCTAGTTTTATCATTCCTTTTATTTGTTCCATTTTACCTTCTATACACATGTCTTGAAAATACCAAAGAATTTCTTCAACCGCACACCAAATTAAACTAAAATTTCTCAATACTACTGAAGTACCTGATGGATTAGGGTTTTTTTGCTAAATATGCTTTCAAAATTTTGATGCAGAGTGTTGTCCTTCTTTTCTTCGATACAAAGTGGAAAATGAGGGTTTCAAGTTTCTTTCATAGTTCAAACACCTAACTTTTGTTGTAATAAATTCTTTTTCCCTAACACATTCAGATACCTTGTTTTCTCAGTCTGTGAAAGATAAGTCTTCTACAGATCTTCGACTCAGCATAATATTCTTTCAAACTATTCCAAATTCATCTATAGATCAAGTGTAACCACTACACTCATCCACATCCTGGTGTCAATTTATGATAGGGGTTTTGAAGGATTTTCTTGACAGCTCCCCCTAGGCCAAAGGCCTAAAACTAATTCCCGGAGGAATTACCAGAAGCAAGTTCTGGTGTTGGCTCATTTCCTGCAATAGAGGGACACTTCTTCCCCATGTCTTCTTCATCTAATCTCTTATTTCATCCACAATCACTTTCCATTTTCCTTTATCAGCTTTCTGCATATTTCTACCTTTGTATACCAGACCTCTTCTATCCATATTCTTGTTTCTACATAATCTTGCAATGTGACCGTATTTTTTGCAATTGAAATGCACAATATTTCCTTCTGATGAGGGCGTAGCCCAAGACACAGAAAATAACCCACAAATAAGAGAATAATTTTATTATTCAGAAAATGGAGCTTCTTACATGCAGAGGATCTCAAATCCCCAAGTTCTACAACACATGCAAGTTACAGAAAGGTACAGAATAACCCTTTCGCAATATGCTAACTTGTCCCCAAAAAGTTACCCAAAAAAATTAGAAACCCGCCCATAAATAGAGCTCCTCATTCGTTTGGAGCCAAAACAACATTTAAAATTTGAGTTTAGGTGGTTTGGCACCAAAAATTACAACTTGAAGTTCAAATTTCAAAAGAACATTTGCAATTGTATCTTCTAGAAAGTGTGCCAACTTCCCGGGGCCATAAATTTTGATCTGGGGCTCCGATTCACGAACCATTTGCACCGTTGGAAAGGTCTCAAAGTCAAGAACGCGCTAGAAATCCGCTACGCCGATTTTGGAAAGTTTTGGGGCCATTTTGGGAGCTTTAAGTGCCTCAAATCCAACTCAGAAGATTTTCAGGTGCAAATATGGGAAACTCAAATTGCAATATCTTTCAACCCAGGAATAGAAAATAAAAACCGTCAATTGGGAATTTCATTATGACGAAAAGGGTATCCAAAAATGTAAGAACATCTAAAAACTGAGAAACTTGAAATTTAACTATTTTTGGGTGATGCAAGATTGCCCTTACACCACTAGATGCTCCTGCATCAGACACCCAGGGTGATTTGAGAAGTGACCCCATCACATCTCAGATGATTGAGGAAAACCCAACAGGTCAATCACTGCCTTAGATAGCCAAGATGAATCTTCCACAGGCCTTCCTCTCCATTTCACCAGATATTCTTCATATTGCCTGTTTCTGGTACTCCTTCCCACATGACTATCCAAGATTGCTTCAATCTCCTCCCTTTCTGAAGTAGGTGTTAGAATGTCATACTGCCCTACTACTGGTGCTTCCTCTGTTCCACCTTCATAATACTCTGTCAAATCTGAAATGTTGAACACAGGGGAAATGTTGATTCCATCAGGCAACTCGACCTCATATGCCTTCCCTGAATCATGCTTCTTCAAAATCTTACAGGGACCAAATTTTTTCATCTTCAATTTATTATAGGTTCCCATGGGAAACCTTTCTTTCCTCAAGTGGACCATTACTTCATCGCCAATCTGAAACTCCTTATACCTCCTCTTCTAATCTGCCTTAGCCTTATACTACATATTCATCTTGTTAATATGTTCTCTTACCTTCTCATCTATATCCTTGATGTGTTCTGCAAAATCTTGGGCTTCAACACTTATTTTCTTCTCTTGGTCCATCTTCTTCAATTTTGGAGTTGTTCTAGGGCTACCTCCATACATAATCTGGAATGGTGATCTACCAGTGCTTCTATTGACAGAATTGTTGTAAGAAAATTCTACCTGGGGTAAGATCAAGTCCCATCCCTTAGGTTTATCTCCTACCAAACATCTCAGTAGGTTACCTAGACTCCTGTTAACAACCTCTGTCTACCCATCTATTTGTGGATGGTGTGCAAAACTGAACTTCAGCTCTGTCTTTAGCTTCTTCCACAAGGTCCTCCAAAAGTACCCCACAAATTTGGTGTCACGATCTGAAACAATACTCTTTGGCAGACCATGTAGCCTCACCACCTCTTTGAAGAACAAGTCAGCAATGTGGACTGCATCATGGGTCTTTAGACATGGAATGAAATGTGCCATCTTAGAAAACCTATCAACCACCACAAAGACTAAATCATTCCTCATGCGTGTCGCCCGGAAAACCAGAACAAAGTCCATACTTATATCCTCC
>VDFB02127669.1:0-28206 GCA_007258455.2 Sequoia sempervirens
CATGGATTTTAATATTTGTAATAATTAGTCATCATCATTTATCAATTTTTTTTAAAATAACATAATAATTTATTCATCATATGCATATACACATAAAGTTTTGGCAAGTTATATGAATATGACCCTTCCTAAAATTGGGGAACAATGGGGTATTACAATTGTATAGAATTTAACATGGGATGTCTTGGGAGCACCATTAGAAGAGCTAATAAAAAATGATGGCACAACTATGTTGAGATTTGAATTGAGTGGGATCTCCATTGTTTCAAACCTTGGACTTGCTCACCTTTCAGCATTCAAACTTGAAGCTCTTTTATGTGCTTTTAAAGCATGTTCTCCATACATTACATAAATATTTCTAGGAAATATTTAGAAGCAATTGAGAGTAGCTAAGTAGAAGTTTCTATAAGCTACATAATTTTACACTTGATTTAAGTAAAAAAAGTTCATTATAATAAATGGATGATAAATTATATTTTTTATTAATATATAAATGGAAGTGAAAATAAGAATTATTTTTTTTATTACAAAATTATAACTATTTCAAATTTAAGAAGATATTAAAAATATTATTACCATAAACTTAAATATTTAATAAGTGAAACATATATGAATTTGAAAAAATATTTAATTTCAATAAATTATATATATATATATATATCCTTTTTTTGGGCGGTGGGTCTAACTCGATTGGCTAAAAGCATTATGTTGCAAGCAAGAGGTCATGAGGTCTAGTCTCCCCACTATCCCCATGGTACTTCTTGCAGTATAAAAAATATTCAACTATATATGTAACATATAATTCCTTTCTACAAAATCATTATGACAATGGTTGTGGTACATCATCAATTAGAATATCAATCTACAACAACTAGAAGTAACAAAGGCCTGCACACATTGATTCATATTAATGTAGAAGTTGCACTACACCATAAGTATTCTCTTAGTTGCTCTTTGTTACTTTGGAGGAGACAAAAGCCTGCACAAGTTAAAAATATCCTCTCCTAATTTTATATTTGGTAACCTACCTTGACCATGTGAATATGGAAGTATTAATACATCCTACACCTCATAAATGCAAGGTTTGAAATTAGAAAAAAACATTTATCTAGTTCACTAGACAAAAGCTTGCACAAGTTAAAAATATCCTCTCCTAATTTTATATTTGGTAACCTACCTTGACCATGTGAATATGGAAGTGTTAATACATCCTACACCTCATAAATGTAAGGTCTGAAATTAGAAAAAACATTTATCTAGTTCACTAGACAAAAGCTTGCACAAGTTAAAAATATACTCTCCTGATTTTATATTTGGCAACCTACCTTGACCATGTGAATATGGAAGTATTAATACATCCTACACCTCACAAATGTAAGGTCTTAAATTGGAAAAAACATTTATCTAGTTCACTAGACTAAAAGCTTGCACAAGTTAAAAATATCCTCTCCTAATTTTTATGTTGGTAACCTACCTTGACCATGTGAATATGGAGTAATGCATCCTACACCTCATAAATGTAGATTAAGGGAATTAGAAAAGCATTTATCTAGTTCACTAGACGAAACTGCACAAATTAAAAATATCCTCTCCTAATTTTATATTTGGTGACTTTCATGACCATGTGAATATGGAGGTATTAGCCACATCCTACCTCATAAATGTAAGGTCTCAAATTGGAAAAAATTATTTAGTTCACCTAGGTCCACATTCATAATGTTATGGGCCCATGCATTTAGTAACCTAGTTTAACACCTACTAGAAATTGGGTTGATAAGGAGGGGTAGTTGTTATGAAATAACTTGCACAATAGAAGAATATGATATGAAATATGTTGTAAATACTTGATAATAACTGAGAATAACAAGCCACTTCGATGGGGAAAACCTCCAAATATCTCTAATGAGAACACATTTCACAACTTTGATGATGAAATAAGACTCACAACCTCCTATATATACCTATTTACGCCAAGGATATCACCTAGGCCGACTTAGACACACCTATATAAGACTTAGGCCGACCTAAACAACTAAATAATAATATACTAATGATAATATGGCTTAATAGAGAGTTAAGATAGCCACAAGCCGACTATTCATAACCCGATGTACAATAATATTAAGGGTGTAACAGTAGTTATTATTTGCTTTAAATGATGATTGATGAGATTATAATAGTAATAACAAAAGAGTTTCCTTTCTTTGAATTTTTTACTTTAAAAGCTATAAATATTTTATATTTAAATAGTTTATTTTAGATTTTTTAAATATATTAAATGTTTCAATTATTTTATGAAGAATAAGGTTAGTTTTTTTATAAAAATAAATGTATTTAGTTTATATTTTGGTGAAAATTTGTAAGAAATGTTATAAGTTAATTTATTATGGTATTATAAAAATATTAAATAAATAATTATACAATTGTATGGTTTATTTTTATAAGTGTGAAATTAAATTCATATTCAAAATTAAATATATGATCATGGGTCTAAAATTCTTTGATCTAGGTCTTTATAACATGTTTGTTGTGCATTTGTGACTTATATCAATTGACTAGCAATATTTAGAAACACTATTGATGAGTTTGCTAGGTAATGGAATTATCCCTTGATCAAACTTCTAGATGAACCAATTCAATAACAATGAACAAAGATTAAAGGCAACAAGTAGTCATGCAATATGTGTAGAATAATGTGAGTAGATGATGCAATATTGATACTTCGTGATACTTGCATATGAATGCTCTTGGATTTAGATCTCAAATTATAATAATAAATTACAAATCCTTGTTACATTTGTACCATCCTAGTATGTAATTTGAAATGATTCATGCTTTAGTTGGTTTGAATACTTCTATTTATAGAAAAGGGGAAGCATAGACTCAATTTAAGAAATTAAATTTAAAAATTTAGGATTCAAATCTATACACGAGACTAACCTAGGTTATTTCTCCACCCATAGATATGAACCTAGGTAACAAATAGACAGTGAAGATTGTAAATTAGATCCAAACTCTTAAAATATGTAGAAATAAAATGAGACTATTAGATAGTTATTTGCTAACTTCTATACAAAAATATACATACTATACAATATAAAAAAAAAAAATCCAATCAAAATAAACTTAAAACAAAAATATACAAATAAACTTACAAACCCTTAAATATATAAACTCCTCAATACAATTTTTTTGTTTTTCAAAATTTTGATCACTTCTTAAAAAAAAACCTTTGTCTCATATTATATTTCTTCCTCACCTTTCTCCTCATTTCCTTTCTTTTTTTTTACATTCTTGACAGTTTATTAATCATTCCTCTCTTTTATAATGTCACTCATTCCCTCTTATATTTATTGGGAATTCATTCATTAATTACGTAAAGCCCTCCCCTAAACCTTAATTTATTTTTTTATTGTTATTATAAAAATATATTTTTATTTTAATTTTCAATCTTTTATCTATTTTTTTATTTTTTATTTTTATTATTTTACATGATTTAGAGTCTGCTTTTTCACAACAATTTAAAGCCTTTTTAAAAAAATAGTTTTTTTAATTTTTTTTTTAAATTAATTAATAATTCTCATACTTAGCTTTTAGAAGTTTAATTTTTAAGTTAGTTTATAATCATCAATCATTTGTAAATTGTGTTTCCATTTAACAAAGAATTATGAATTTTAATCTAAAATATTAATGTAAAAATCGAATTGTTGACTATATTTATCCTCTTTTATGCATTAGACTTTTTTGATCAATAATTAGCAATTATACATCAGTTTGTCAATCCATGAGAAGTGGAAAAATTTTCAAAGGGTGGTCTCACACTCAAGGTACATTGTGGATATGAAAATCTAATATTGATTCGTATAATAGAACTACAACTTCTCAATCAATAAATTCAAAAATATGTGCAAATACAAAACATTCACAAACACATTATATACACAATACTAAAATATCCTATTCACTTTATAATACATATTACGCATTACATAAGCCACGCTTGCCCAAAGGACAAGAGGGTAGCCAAAACTCTCTCCTTGCCTTCCTTGCTCTCCTAAATCCTATTACAAAATATTAATTGATTTCTCAATTCTTAATCTCTCTATGCTTACATATGCATCGAAAGAATGCTTATATAGATAAAAGACCCTCTTATATTCACAATAATAAATCTTTTACAATTATATATATACACATTGCTTCATGTACAAACACACTATACATATGTTTTTCTGAACATAAAATATTGATTGACATATGACCTCTTTTACAAATTCTTATTGAAAAAATAAGATAAATTATTTAATAACTATTTTATTTAATTAACTATTATTATGCAACAATCATGATAGATGATGTTTTCTAATAATTTATTTTGATGCCAAAGAATACTCCATAATACCATTACCCAACCAACTAAATCCACATAGAACAAGCTAAATCCTCACTATATTTTAATCATATATTCTTGACCACATATCACAAACAAACCAAATCGAAAAAACATCAAAAATACCAAATACCAACAACACCCACAAATTCTACATTCTATCACTATTAAAGTCCAACCAATATTCATATGCACTTAGTACATATCTCATAACTAAATACTGCAACGTGTCTTTGAAGATAATACTGTCATTTCTTGCTTGTAGGAACCTATAAAACCGCACAATAAATTGTCTCAGGAACAATACAACTTCTGAAACATAATTAAATGTGATTTGTACAAGTGATCAGGCTACTCAAAATGCATCTATAAATTTGCCAGTCATATCCATCATGATACTGCATTTATCATTTTCATGTCTGAGTTGCAATCTGACAAAGAATAGCCATACATTTTAAATATTTTATATTGTATATTTTTTTTAAAAAAATGGATTAGTATTTTATTATTTCTGTCAAATCATTCCTCTGTTTTTTTCTTATGATGAAATTTTGTAAATCATTTACAAATTTTATTTGTTACTTGATACAAGAATACAAATTTATACCAATATCTATGCAGTTAAAATATGTATGTCATGCTCTCAATCTAAACTGTAGTGCGTCTAGGAAACTTTTTTAACGTGACCGGTGACACTGGGACGACATGCCCTCCGGTACCATGAGGATGGTGGAGAGAATAGACCTCGTGACCACTTGCATGCTCTCAATCTAATTAATATGCATACTAACACCCTATATGTACACACTCTCTGATAGAACCAGCTCTGATAGTCAAACTTCCACCACCTTTGGTTCATGGGCTCCATTCAAGCCAATCATATATATGCTTCTTGCATTGTAGTCAATGCTACTCTACTGTCCTTTACAACATAAAAACTCAAACCCCATTTATTTAAATTTATTCCCATCCAGTTTTGTTCTCATCATTCCTACGGTGACCATGGTACATCCCAAAGTAATCCAGCTCAACTGAATGTTAATCTTGTTCCAGCAAGCACATAAAATGGAGCTTTGCCTTTGGCGTCAATGTCTCTGTCTTTGTAATCTGTGAAAACAAATAGTGGAAATCCCATAATGTATGAATATTTTCAACCTCTGTGCATAACCTAAAACATAATGCTTGTAGTGAAATAAACCATGTTATATTTCTGTGTCAGAATCAACAAAGCTCAAGTATTCTTGCTTAGCCCCACAGTTGAAAATCTGATTGGGTCCCGATGATAAAAATCAATTGTTGATCAGATTTACTCTCCACTCTGAATTTAGACCTTTCTAATCAGTTATAAGTAATTGGTGCAATAAATTGCCAATCCAGAAGGAGCAATGACAATTCCTAAGGGCAATCTCAATTTGAGAAACTGAGAGAGGTCTTTTTAGATTATAATATTATTCTTTACAACAATTATGATAAAGAAATAACTTTTCTTTTTTGTGTTCAAACAATTTTTTTAATCTTATTAGATCGAATAATATGTATTTTATGAGAACTTGTCATTAATGTAATACATATTCTTAAAATACTTTATGTTTTTTTTCTATCTAAGATCAATTCATAAATATTTGGAAATCTATTGCAATACTACATAACTAAACATCCATTTCCATGCTTTCTCTAGATCTTATCACAACAATATACATGTTTTTTTCTCATAATTATTGTTTGAGCTAAGCCAATTCTTTGAAGTGTATATTATGATCCTTTCTATCAAACGTCTCAAAATTAGTAGCTTGGAGAACTCATTGTACAAGTTCATGGAACCATGGCCTTGGTGATAAGTCCATGGTACCACCATTTGTGTGTAGAACCCTCCAATTGCAAGGTTAAAAACTTAATATCCTTGTCTTCAATCATAAGTTTGAGAGCTAGCTATGTGTCTAAGTTTTGCACCCATGTGTACATGAGCAACACATTTGTTGGACCCGTCATAGGTGGATAGAGTTAGCTTCCCTAAGGCATGTTGCATCTCTCTTTGTGGAGTTTGTTGTCTACGTTCATTTTTAGGGTTATTTATAGTGAAATTATTTAGATTTATAAAATGGGTATAAGGGAAATTTTGGCTTAGATTTCCTCTAAGAGAGTTTGGCACTCAACGTAGAAAACTATAATATCCTCAATGATTGGATTCTAGGTCATAGATTCACGAATGTCTTATTCCCTATGAATGAAGGTAGATTAGAATGGCCTTGTAGATGAGATAAGGACTATCTTTTGTGTGCCAGTGGGGTTGACATTATGATTGTTAGCTTCAAAAGAGCTATCTCCACCATATGTGGTCTAGGTACATTCATGTTACTATCCATTTTGTGCAACATTTATGTCATTGACATGTCCAACATCACATCAAAATTTCTCTCCCTCTAAACCTTAGGGTTCTCTCCAATATTAGATGTCTTTTCCTTATCTACCATAATATTTTGTTCTAACTCCTTAGTGGAATAGTTATTCTTTTAGATCTCCCTTCGATAGTACCTCACTGCTCTATCACTAGACTACATAAACTTCCTACATTGCAAGGACCAATTTTGAAAAGAATAGGTTAGTAAGATCACCAACTTTGATACCACTATAATGTCCTTGACAATTATGAATGCAAATATTTGTGGAAATATTTAAATGTATTTAATTGGGTCCTTATAATAGCCAAACACTAAGGTAAATAGTTTGAGCTTTAAATATTTAAAATCTAGAACCTAAAAACCCTAAATGAATATAATATTTACACAACATTAACAACCCTGTATTATACTCCCGACTCCATTATTTATGCAAAAATGAAATGGGACACCACACTTTGATGTTACAAATTGACTTCTTCTCAGTAATGTTGTATGCAACAGTGTAATGGAAAATATTAAGGATTTGAACATGGAAAAGCAACAAGACAAGTTCATGTAAGTTAAAGAATTGCATTTGGGAGATTGGGTTGAATGAGACAAAAAGAGGCCACACGAGTAAGCCTTAGTATATGGAGACACACGTGAGCAATTTGAAGAGTCACATGAAGCATTTAGATGGAGTGACTCCTCTTGGATTTATGGTTTTGAAAAACTATTAGTTTTTTTTTGTCTCTTGTCTATATATAGAGTGCTTGGGCTAATGGTTCAGGGTGATCCCACAATAGTGGTTTACAATTTTTGGCCAAACTAGACACTGGAATAATTTTTTCTAACTAAATCTTCACTTTTGAAACCTATAGTAGCTAAACCATGAGGAATTTAAGAGATGATGCAAACTAGAGTTTGTGAGAATTTTATGCATGAATTCTAAATATATTTTTTCTCAAAAAATTTGGGTGCACCTTTTTCCATCTCCCTCAAAAGCTATTTTTCATAAAACAACATTTACACTCAAAGTATAATGCATAACTTTTTCCATGAAGGATAAAATTCTAATTCTTTTGAGTTAGATTTAACTTCGATATATAATTAGCTTCACTTGGTTAGATAGTGTTTTATTGAATATTTTTTCCTTAATAAAAGTTTTGAAGTCAAACTATTTAGCAATTAGGACATGGCCGAGATTTGTATAGCGATGTAACTTTTTGTATGTATCGAGAAATTCAATTTTAATTTTTTGTTGGATCTAGGACTTCAATATCTGATTACTCATATTGAAAAAATATATTTTGATAATCTTCTATTTTTTTCCACATGTCTTGAACAAAGAGCTTTGTGCCGGGGGAAAAACCTACATTTCACAGAGGGAAATAAAAAATAAATATAATAATCAAATTAAACATATTTAAAATTATGCTTTTTGGGAAGCTTATAGTAAGGGCTACATGTTTACAAAACATAAATTTTAAGTGAATTCATTTGATCACCCAGAAGGTAAATCAAAAGTGGATTTTTATTAGCATTTTTCTAGGTGTAGAGGAGATTCAATTATAGGTATGGTTTAAAACTAATGGGGTTCTATCAGGGGGTTGATCTAAGGTAGTTTTATCAAACCTATTCCGGTGGAATACTTTAAATAAAACTTTTTATTAAGCAAATCATTATAAATTCTAAAAATATGTGATTTTAGCAAAAATCAAAATCTCCCAGCAAAAATTAGAATCTCTCAGAAATTGTAAACCAGCTTTGTGGGATCACCCATAGGTTAGTGGAGAACTATGTGACAAAACTTTAGAAGTCTTCTATAATGGTGGTTGATGCCATAGAAAGGAGGCAAACTATCCTTTTCATAGAAGGGATAACTAAGTCTCTCAATGGATTGTTCAAAGCCTTTGAACCACCTTCCCTACACGAGGAAATCAAGAGGGCATTGACACTTATTTTACCTCTATGATAAATAACAAGTTAAAAAAATAATTTCCCTCCATGAAAGCCTTTCATTAGAAGATATAACAATCTAATAATTACTCCTCGAGACAAGACCTAGAGGAAAATAACAATTTGAGAATGTAGATGTTATGCTTCACTTGCAAGGAGCCTTAGTTTCCTAGAAACGAGTGTCTTAGAAAGGGCCAAATGTACTACATAAAATTAGGGGTGATCCCACAATAGTGATTTACAGTTTTTGGCCAAACTGGACACTGAAATAATTTTTTTTAACTAAATCTTCACTTCCGGGCACCAATAGCGGCTAAACCGTGAGGAATTTGAAGATGGTGCATACTAGATTTTCATGAATTTTTTCCTATAGATTCTAAATATATTTTTTTCAATTTTTTTGGAATTAGATTGCACTTCTTTTTCTATCTCCCTTGAAAACTAGTTTTTTTCATAAAACAACATTTTTAAAAAGTGACGCTCATTGTATAACACATAACTTTTTTTCTATGAAGGATAAAATTCTAATTCTTTTGAATTTAGATTTTTAACTCCAATATCTAGTGTTTCCACTTGGTTATATAGTTTTTTATTGAATATTTTTTCTTTAATCAAGTTTTGAAGTCAAACCAATTACAATTTAGACATAGTGCAACTGTATAACGCATAACTTTCTTTGTATTTATCGAAATTCAATTTTGTTTTTTTCGTTGTATCAAGGACTTCAATATCTAGTGCATTCATATTTTTCAAAACTTCTTTTTGATAATCTACTATTTTTCCACATGTGCAGAACAAAGAGCTTGATTTTCGGTGGAAAACCTACATTCACAAGAAATAAAAAATAAATATAATAATTAAATTAAATTTATTTAAAATTATACTTTTTGGGAAGCTTATAATAAAGACTAAATAATTACAAAAAATAAATTTTAAATAAATTCATTTGATCCCCCAAAAGGTAAATCAAAAGTGGTTTTTTATCAGCATTTTGATAGGTGTAAAGGAGACTTTGTTATAGGTATGGTTTAAAACTAGCAGGGTTCTATCCAAGGGGGTTTGATCTAAGGTAGTTTGATCAAACCCTCTTCAATTGCAATGCTTTAAATGGAACTTTTAAAGGATTAAATCATTATATTTTCTAAAAATATGTGATTTCAACAAAAATTAGAATCTCCCAGAAATTGTAAACCAGCTTTGTGGGATCATCCTTATTCTCTTTAAGATGATTCAAAAACTAAGGAACCAAAGATACTGAGAAAAGAAAAGGAAGAACCCAACTAGGGATCAAAGAATCAGAAAACAATTCAAAAGAAGGAAACTCTAGATGCATTTTTGCTAAGCTCTCTAATAATCCCAACTCTAATACTTTTCAAATTCATGGGGTTATAAAGTGAAAATGATTTATTATACTTATTGATATAGATGCCACTCATAATTTCATAGATGAAGGTCTAGTGGTGAGGCAAGGGCTAAAAAAAAAAGACTTTGAAGGCTTCATTGTATTATTTTTTAATAGTATCTCCATCCAATGCACCAGGAAGATCCCTCAGCTAAATCTTACCCTAGGAAATTACAATATGAAAGATGATTTCTACATGGTCAGTATAGGAGATACTATCATTGTTCTAGGTATTCAATGGTTGCACCTATTGGGAAAAATTATACAAAACTTTCAAACCACATAATTAAAGTTTCAAACTAAAGGAAAGGAAGTGATACTTCACGGAATGATGACTAGAATGCCAAGAATTATATATGCAAAAAGAATGGAGATAATTTTTAGTCATAGAAAGGTAGATTGGGAAATGTAATGTTTTGTATCAACAACTAACTCTCCTTAAGGAAAAATGGCATACCCATGGAGATGTAGCATATCTTGAGTAAACATGGTAAGTTTTTTAGCAACATCCCTCCTATGAGACCACCAAACAAAGGTTTGAATGTTATTGGGTTGAAGGAGGGCACTAAGCTTGTCATTATCACCCCTTATTGTCATCCCAAAATACATAAGGAGGATATTGAGAAGAAAATAAAAGAATTATTGAATATGGGGCACATTAGGCATGATTTGAGTTCTTTTGCCTCCTATGCAATCCTTATGAAGAAGAAATATTGCACAATGATAATATGCATCAACTATAGAGCTTTTAACAAGAAAACCATTAAAAATCATTATCAAATCACTAGGATTGATAAAATAATTAGCAAGCTTCATGGAGCAGTCTATTTCTCTAAAATAGACCTCAAGTTAGGCTACCATAAAATCAAAATCCATGAAGAAGACATTCACAATACATCCTTCTAGTGTCACTATGGGTATTATGAATTGTTGGAACCATGTTGTTTGTCTACATAGATGCCCCTGTAACCTTCTAGTTGTACATGCATTATGTGTTCATTAAATATCTAAGGAAGTTTGTTCTTGTTTTCTTTAATGAAATCCTCACTTATAACAAAACCTAGGAGAACTTAAGGCACCTTGACAAGGTGTTAGGGATTCTAGAGGAACATAATATTTTTGTTAAAAATTCAAAATCTGAAATTTTAATTATGATAAAATATACTTAGGGAACATCATCAATGTGAAGGGAGTGTAGGTAGATATGGAAAAGATCAAAGTCAATTTTGATTGGCCTTCCCTGAAGATGTTGACGCAACTCAAGGATTTTATGGCCTTTGCAACTACTATTGGAGGTTTTTTAAAGGATTTTCTCAATTGGATACTCCCTTGACCAATCTACCAAATAAAGGAGGTTTTTTGTGGAGTGAGGTGATGCAACAAGCTTTTGAAAAAATGAAATAGGTAATAAGCTCATGCCTAATTCTCATTGTTCCCAAATTTCCCATCCTTTTATCTTAGAGTTTGATGCATCTAGAGAAGGAATAGGATTTGTGCTTAAGTAAATAATCACCCCCTTTCATTTGAGAGCTAAAAAATCAAGGATATATACAATTAATTATCAATCTATGGCAAGGATATGCTAGCAATTATGCATTCCCCAACTAAGCTCTAGAAATATTTGGTTGGTAGTCAATTTATGGTCAAAATAGATCACAATATCCTAAAGTAATTTCTCAACTAGAAGGATTTGAACGAGTGGAAAAACCATGGGTTCAAGTAAGCTTCAAGCATTCAAATTTTACATTATATTTGTTAAAGGAAAGAAAAATCTAGTCAATGATGCTTTATCCAAAAAGCCAACTTTATACTGGATGTCATACATCTCAACTGATTTGAAGGAAAACTTATAGTAGAATATGCTAAGGATGAGTTTGATACTAATGTCTTGGAAGGGAATTTGTTGGATGATAGATACATACTATCCACTCAATAAGGAAATAATTTATTTAGTGTCATAATAAAAAATGAAGGAAATAATTTTGAGGGAAATTCATGAAAATCCCTTGGTGGGCCACCCAATATATTCCAAGACCTATAATAAATTCAAGGAGAGATTCACATGGAAAGGAATCGAGGATGAAATTCTTAGTCACATTAGAGAATGTAATATTTACTAGTGAAATCAAATGGAGCAAGCACATCCCAAAAACTCTTATAGCCTTTGCATATCCCAAAGCAAAAATGGGAATTTTTTTTTTTATGGTCTTTATCAATGGAATTCCTAAAATCCAAGGTAAGGACTATATATATGCATTTGTAGATAGAATCATGAAATACTCACACTTCTATGTCATTTCTTTAGATTTTAAGGCACCATGAATTGTTGACATGTTCTTCAAGGAGGTGTTTATACTTCAAATTCTACCTTAGAAGATCATGAGTGACACAAACAATCAATTCTCGAGCCTATTTTGGTAAGAGTTATTTCATTTGACAAGGACGAAAATCACACCCAACACTAGCTACCACCCCCAAATGAATGGTCAAACTAAGATTGTAAATAAATGGGTGGAAGATTATTTGAAAAAATATATTACTAATCATTAGAAGGCTTGGATAAAATGGCTCCATCTATGGGAGAAATATTATACCACTACTTATCACATGTCTATTGGGATGACACCTTTCATAGATTTATATGGATATGAAGCCCAAAATTTTGTTGACCTTATGTTGTTTGATAACATGGTCTTGGGATTGAGTGATTTGATCCACCAAGGCCAAGAATTTTTAAGTCGCTCAAGAAAAATCTCTAGCAAGCACAAAATCAACAAAATATGCATGTAAACTTCCATAGAATAGAAATAAATTTTTTTGTTGGAGATATGGTGTTTGTGCAACTACAACCTTACAAGCAATCCTCATCAAAGGCAAGTGGGTATGAAAAACTCAAAACTCATTTTTACAGGCCTTATAGAACTTTGAAATAGGTTGGTGAAGTTTCCTATGAGTTCAAATTGTCAAAAGAGACAAAGATGCATAATGTGTTTCATGTGTCCTATCTCAACAGGACACTTGGAAAACATATTTTACCTTCAATAGAGTTTCTCCCATTTGACGAGGAAGGAAAAATGATTTTGATTCTCAAAGTATATGGAGGTAAGGAAAAGAAAGTTAAAGGCCAAAGAATTATAAAATACTTGGTCAAATGGAAGAACATGACTATAGAAGATGAAACATGGGAAGTCCCATAGATACTAGAACATTTGAATGTGTAATTACTTGAGGGAAAGAAAATTTGAGTAGGGTGTACTTGGTGTTTCCCATTTTTCTATAATATGTGATGATCCAAAATACTCATATCCTAACTCCCACATCTCACCTAATCTAATATTAGGTATGTGGTCCTCCCATTCATCCCCCATGTTTCTACTTAAGACCCCCAAATTTTCTAAGTAAGAAGGTGTGGCCAATCTTCTCATTTTACGTAAGTCGTTAGAGTTTTGGAGTTCCTTGTCCATGCTTTCTTACCCATCTAAGTCAAGTCTTTCCTTAGTCCACACTAGACTTCAAATTTCCCCATCCAATCATTTATTTCCTCCCAAATTTACTTTTCCTTCATCCTATTCAAGTGTCCAACTTATCCATCTAGGAATACCTCACATCCATCCCTAGCCTTCACTACCTTTTCATTCAAGACTTAAAAGTTTCCCATATTGTCATACCTCTCCACCAAACCCCACTCCTTCACAAACCCTCATCAAAGAGTTAGAATTTCCTCATCAACATGTATCCCTTCCAAACCATGAACCCTAACTTATGGTATGAGTCACAAGGTATCCTTGACACTTGAACTCTAACACTCTCGCCTCTTTTCACTATTCATATCCACCTGCCTCCCTATATACCTAGACAACCATTCATGTGTAGGTTGATGATGTATCTTGTAGAAGGGTTCATGTAGGTACATAGAAGTATTATTTAATTTAAAATGAGGATGTAGTTCCACATGTACCCCTAGCTATGCAAATAAAAAAGTCAATTTTGGTTACCATTAATGAGGTAATTAGGGTTTCAAACCCTAAGGGACCTCTCACCATTATTGATAAGGATAGTTGTAGTTCACAAGGGACATATCCGCATGCCTTTTGAGGCTATTTCCCCACACATAATTATGATTCAAGAGGAAATGATGCTTGATAGATATGAGCAATCCTTGTCATGTGTTAGTCTCATGATGGTGGTCATTATTGTAGTTTTTGACATCTTCTTGAATCTATATTGAGTGAAAGATTGGAAAATATATATCAATTAAATACACACCAAAAATCCTAGCCAAAACTTTATGTGAGAATGCTTGTTCAAGCACATAAATCTATGGACAAAAACTCATATACTTGCAAGAGATTGAGGGACAAAAACCTTGTAGATGTCACATCAAAGGATGAAATCGATTCAACTGAAGAAGCAGTCTCATATAGAGGTTGCATTTGAGCTTTATTAGTAATGAATGTATAGTAATGACCAACTTATTTTATTTTTTAGGTTTCCATGGGAGTAAGCCATTGTATTTCTAGTTTATATTGTGAGTATACAACTAATATTTCTATCATTGGGGCATATTATTATATTTTTTGTTGCAGTTGTTGTCATAGCTATATTTTGTAATGGGTTTCAATCCTACATAATGTAAATGATGGTTCTACAATTTTATTAGTTGTGAATTTGATTTGTATGTATGGCTATCAATGAATGCAAAGTAGTATTTACAATATTAGTTTATTAGATCTAGGTATATGTTTAATTTTTTTGTTCATCTTATTTGTAAACCCAACCATGCAATACTTAACATTTAACATGATTGCATAAATGTAAAAAACGAGAATCTTATGGGTTTGTCATATATTCAAATAGAATAGATCAGGGTTTCTTATCTTTGGATAAAATAATGTAGTTGGGAGTATAATACAAGGTTGATAATGATATTGTGTAAATATTATCTCCATTTAGGGTTTCTGGTGTTCTAGGTTTTAATATTTAAACCCCAATATAATTACCTTAGTGTTTGGGTATTATAAGACCTAATTAAATGCATTTAAATCTATCCACAAATATTTGCATTAATATTTGTCAGGGACATTACACAAATTCAACCCATAATTTTTCCAAAAATATAATGGTACCTCAAGATTATCATGTGGTTTATGGTTAAAGCTCATCCATAAATGGTTCCAAATTTTAGTTGAAACATAAGGATGCTTGCACCATTTATTTAATTTATTTTTATGGGACAAATGGGGAGATTCATATAAAGGTCAACAAAATATGGTGCTAATGTTTTTTTTATAATATTTCAATCACTTAATTACTTGTATAATAACCCATTTAAGGAAAATTATCTCCTCTCCTCCCTTCAAGATTGAATTCTATCTAAATTAGAATATATTCTTCTAACTAAATCATTTACAGTCTACATAGATGTTGAAAACCTATGTATATGAGAGGCATAATAGGATCAATATGGAAAAATATATATTTTGATTTGAAGCATGATATGTTTTGATTTGTCTCCACTCTTAACCTTTTTTCATTAATTTTAGGTGCATTTTTAAGCAGGGTTTTGGGGTGGAGTTTGAGTGGGGTTTTGGGGCAAGCTTTGAGGTGGGGAGCTTTGAGGTGGGTTTTATGTTTGCTCAAGTAAAGGTTCATGAAAAATAAAATCATATACATTCATTCAATCCATGATCTCAATTGTAATTATCAAAAGATAAATTTAAATTTAAATACACTAAATATTTTAAATAAATAAATTTTGATATAAACAAATACATTATCTAACAATATGCATTAAAAAGTAGCAAATATAATAGTTTATCAATTTAAACTTGCTCAAATAATCTAAGAATTTATATCAAATAAAGTCATCTTAGTTTTCCTAATAATACATGCATCCATCATGAAAAGCATGAAGCTAATGATGAATTGGAAGAGAGACACTAAGGATAGCAATTGTCATTATAAGGAAATAATTTCCAAGCTCATCACTTGATGTACCACCATAAGGAGACCTAATAGACCTAGATGTGAGTACCACTAGGCCATGAATGCACAAGGTTGAATTGTGCATGTATATCAATCATAGCTTAGGGTTCAAGAATCAAGGCATAAGGTTCAACCTTTAGGGGTTAGGGTTATTAAATTTTAGGTTTCAAGTTTTTGAGATTTGGGTTCTTGGTTGAAGTTTTAGCATTTTTCATTCAATATTTAGGGTTTAGTGTTCAAATTTATGGCTTGAGGTGTATGCTTCGTAACCCTATGTTTAGAATTCAACATATAATGTCCAATGTTGGGCATTTAGGATTCAGCATTCATCATTCAATGTTTAAGGTTTAATGTTTAATGTTAAGGGTTAAGTGCTAAAGTTCATTATTTAGGGTTCAAGGGTTAATGCCTTAGGTTCAATATTTAGGGTTTAGGGTTCATTTTCAAAGCCTAGGGTTGACATTCAAGGTTCAAAATTCTTAACATCAAGGTTCAACTTTCTTAACATCAAGGTTCAACATTCAATATTTATCATTAATAGTTAATTATTATTTTTTAGTGTTCACCATGTAGCATTTGAAATCATTTGCAATCTATATGTAAGGTTCAATGCTAAGTTTCATTATGAACATGGCTCAAGCTTAAAGACTTATGGTTTAGAATTTAGGGTTTTTCCTTATTTAGAGTTCAAAGTTCATATAAGGTTTATATTTCAAGGTTTAGAGTTATAGGTTGTTGGTCCAAGGTTTGGCATTCATCATTTGGTATTTAAGGTTTATATTTTAAATTTAGTGCCCAAGGTTTAGGCTTTTTGACCTAGGACCCAAGACTCAAGCATGTTGACTTTGAATTTATGACTCAAGGCTCATTAAAGGGTTAGGGTTTAGGACCTAGGGTACAACATTTAAATCGTTCAATATTTACAACTTAGCATTCAACATTTATAAGATAGCATTCAACATTTATGATTTAGCATTCAACAATTATTGTGTAGTGTTCATTGTTCATGACAAGGGTCAAGGCCTAGTGTTCACCAATTAAGGTTTAGAGTTTAAAGTTTAAGGTTTAGGGTTCAAACTCAAGGTTTATCTTTCAACTTGAAGGGTTTAACATGTAATGTTTGACATTAATATTTAGTAAATTATGTTTAATGTTCATCATTTAGCATTCATATCTAGTTGAACTTGTGAATAGGGTTTAGTCCTAGAAGGTTAATTGTTTAGGTTTAAGGACAAGGACCTTGCATTTAGGATTTAGGGTTCAAGGGTTAGGGTTTAAATGTTCACATTTTATGGTTTATCTTTCAATGAATTAAGATTAAAGACTAGTATATATTTAGTGCTTATTGTTTAGCATTTATATTTAATTGTTTATAGTGTTCATTGCTAATGTTCATTATTAAGAGTTTAAGGGTCAAGGCCTTGGGTTTAATATTTAGAGCTTAGAGTTTAGAGTTCAAAGTTTATGGTTAATGTTTCAACTTTTATTATTCATCATTTGATGTTTTAAGGGTCAAGGCCCAATGTGGAACATTTAGGGCTTATGTTCTAGTGTTTGAGATTCAAGATTTATGATTTAAGACTTGAGATTCTCAATTTAATTATTTTAGTACATGATTCAACACTTATTTAAATTGTATATACATTTTATCATTAAATTTAAATTTATTTGTAATGCACAAGTGAATAAATTCAATTTAAGATCTGAAATGTTTGATTTAAGGTTTACAATTTAAACACCCGCCAGGGACTTGTCTCGCCCTAACTCGCCTTAGGTACCCAAGGTAACTCGTCTCGCCCTAACTCGCCTCAGGTACCCAAGGTAAGGACTATTGGACCACTGTGAACCGTTGGGCTGGATCGCGAGGACACCCATGTAATATCAAAAAAAAGATTTACAATTTTAAGTTTAGAAATTAGATTTATAATAGATTTACAATTTCGAGTTCAACCCTAATCCCTAAAACCTAAATAACTTAAAGATCAAGAAAGAACTGGCTACCTACCTCAGAAACTCATAGCCTATAGCCGGGGAGGCAGGATATGAAGTTTGGGTGGCGTAGAAATTTAGCAAAGCTGAATATTCGCTGTCTTTGTACCTTGTACACTCATGTTTCCTTCCCTAGGTATACAGTGAAAAAGAGTTAGCATGCATTGGCCCAAAAAAAAAAGGGAAATATACCTTTTCATAAGGAATAATCTCGTTAAGAATAAATGCTCGTTAGTAAACAGACATTCGTTACTCATGGGAATCCATTGAGTACCATGATACTATTTAGTTTTTCATGTTTGCATATGTTTTTAAAGGAAAACTAATGAAGAATTTTAGACTATATTACAGAAAATAATCTTATTTTGCTTTAAAATATATACGCCTTCTAAAATTTTATAGAGAAAAATGAGACACTATCATAATCCAAATAAGCATTTTCATCAATTTTTGGATAAAAATCATGCATCATCATTCTTTAAGATATCGTAGAAAAAGAGACAAGAAAATCTGCAATCTATTGGTTGTGGACTTGTGGGTATAATAGATTGGTCAATATTTAGGTTGGCATTATAGTGGTTGTGAGTATGATATACTAGTCAATATTTAGGAAATACATTGACGTTATAATAATTTGTTGTAGATAAGAACTAGTAAATACATAATTATTTACATTAACAAATAAATAAATTAACTTTTTATTCATTTATTTTTTTTTGTTATTACAGGGGTGTCCCCGCGACCCAGCCCAGCGGTCCAGCAGCCCTTAGCCCAACGGCCCAACAACCCTTACCTTGGGTCCTTGGGCGAGCTAGGGCAAGACTAGTCCCTTGTGGCCTGTGGGTGAGATCTGCCGCCTACAAATAGTCCCACTATTTTATTCATTTATTAATATTTATTTAATACAGATTTTATGGATCTATTTGACATAGGAAGGTTTAAAGAATAACCCAATAAAGAAAACCACCCTTTGCAAATGGAATAATGCACAAAAAGATATGAACATAATATTAACAAGTGAATATTGAGAATATCGAAACAAACATCAAGACCACACACATATACATGAATCAAAAGAAGCTTGACATGACTTGTTACTCATCCAAAACTAAAAAAGATCAAGCACAAAGCAAAATAAAAAATAATTAAGAAAGAAGTCCCTAATTTAGAACAATTTGAAGCGTGTTGTTTTGACAACAAGACCAATATACCTTCAAAATCCCATAAAAAATATATGCCTCAATTAATTCACAAATTAATAAACAAAAAGAACCACCTATCCCAAGAGGTCACCATATTCATCCATATCATTCCCTAATAAGGCTTTCTTGTTGGTTAAATGCCCAACCTCCCTATCATACACCATTTCCCTCTTCTTCTTAACACCTGACTCTACATAGAATGCTTCCTGGAGTGGATGAGACCTCAGACAGGGAAGGGGGAGTAAACAACCTAGAAACACCCACATTGCCTTCACAAGGGACAACCCTAAAGGATATCTACACATAAGGATGGGTTTCCTGCAAAAGGCAACAAGCTTCCCCTTCTGATAAAAAACCACATGTATTTCTTTTCTTAAGGTCACCAATTCCTTGTGGACAGTGCTAGCAGGGCCTTCCTCTTGGCTGGGAGGCACCTTATCTTCCATTGTGTCCTCCAGAGCAAAACATGCCAAGGGAAAAAGCTGCTTCAAAATCCATTCCAACATCTCCTTGTCCACCACTTGTGCATGTAATTTGTTTCTTAAGTCCTCTATGATAGAGACATGAGTCCTGGAGTTAACTGTATTTTCCAAGTCTCCCATCCTACTATTTTCTAGATGAACTTTAGGCAGGTGAGATCCAGAATGAGAAAAGTATTTGTTAACCTCCTACCTAAGACTACTCATTATAGAGAGTCTTTTCTCTTCTTCCATCAAACAAGTAGCTTTATTTGCTTCTGCTCAGACCAAACAACTGCACACCAACCAAAGAGGTAAGGTGAAAGTACGAGAGGACCAAAGTAAATCCAAATCTTTCTAACCTAAAAATCTTCTGTTACACACGTTGCATAAAGGAAACAAGTAGTTTCTAGAGATTTGTCTTCTGCAGAGTATGCTACACTTCTACCAAAGATCAACCTTTAATGGAGGAATTATTAGAGGAAGCTAGAAAGGCAATGACTAATCTCCAGATCATAAAACTTCAGAAATATAAATGAGATGATAAGAATTGGACTGCTTTTAGAGGGTGTTGTTACTGTTATAGAAGTGGGGACAAATCCTTCCATGAGCTGTGCCAATCACTTTTAAAACAAAGAAAAGATCAAAATCAATATAACACTAACTAATATGTATTCCGTTGAAGAACACCAACTTCAAATTTTTGGATGGGGAGAAAGTTTTTATAATCTTATCATTAAGCTTTAAGCTTTCAATTTGCAGCAAAATCTTTGATAAGTTTCAAGATGGTTTGTGAATTTATTTTTATTATCAAGTGTTTGCATCTTGATTTTAAAGTTTAAATTGAGTTTTTTATTCTGCTTCATTTTAAAGTTCAAATTGAGCTTCTTGTTATGCTTCATTGTTAGATTTTGCTTCTAGAAAGAACAAACCTTCCTCGATGGGCTCTAGGAAAATTCACTGCCAGCAATTCAGTGACGAATTCACGGTCAACAATTCACCGCGGAAAATTCACCGCCACCAACAGTTCGTGGCCTCCTAATGAACTTATCTGCAAGAAGAATCAATCGTCTAAAACAATTGAATTCTTCTTAGAAGTGTCATTAAAAGCCACCTTTTTATATTCTCAAAACTTCTTCCAAATTACTAGAGATCTCTTTTTCTTTTTAATTATCCTTATATCAAAATTCAATTTTATATATTCTCAAAGACTTATTCCAAACTACTAAAGATCTCTTTTTCTTTTTTACTACTCTTTAACATGAATGACTCTAGAAAATTCACCACCAATAATTCACAGCCAACAAATTCATCCCTAACAATTATAATATAATTTACCTGAAACCTATATAATTATATAATAAATTTAATAATTATTAAATATTATTATTATATAATACATTAACATAATATAATATTATTGCATATTTTTAAAAATATTTTACTAAAATTCATCTTTTATTTAATGAACTGACTTTTTTATATTATATTATTTCTAAATCTAATAATCTTTTCCTTTCATCATAATAACATATCATAAAATATGATATAAAGAATTTGATACAAAATGTAATTCCATTTCCTATAACACTTCAACTTGAATATCTTTACAAATGTCCTTTACTTATTCTACTAACCCAAGACTTTTGAAAATATAAAAATTCAAAAGCACATGCACAAACTATATGCACTTTTAAGTGATGTCGGTACTAGACATAAAAAAAATAATAATATGTTTCCACCATTAGAGATCAGACCCCACCATGTTGTGGAAAGAAAGTGTTCCTCACTAGTCAAAGTCTTATCCTGGTCCACATAATCCATCATAAAATGTCCCCTTATGAAAGTACAGTACAAACACACAATGAACAAACATGCAAGTAAATGTTTTGAATTCTATGCCTACTTAGGGTTTCAGGTCCGGGTGTTAGGTTGGAGTATGCATTTGTACCCACCTTCCAAACACAATAATGAACAAAATATAGGGTATTTGGAAATTAGAGTTCAAATGGGTTACCATTTTAATCATTTAGGAGAATCACCTTTTTGAAAAGTAGTTTTAATAGTTGGTATGGATAATGATTAGGAGAGTTTTAGAGTGTAAATATGATATATTTTAAGTTTCATTTATGATAGATTATAGAGTGGTTTTAAATGTTGGTATTAAAATTTTACACATTTTTTATGAGAAGTATTTGATTTTAAAGTTTAGTACGTGAATTTAAAGTTTAGTAGAGTTGTAGGTAGATGTCTATTTGTAGAGTAAATAATTGGAAGTTATGGGTAAAAGGTTAAGTGTTTAATTTATGTCCTTCATGTTGGGTGGGTTTGGTTTAACAGTTGTAGAGTAATAGTTGAAAGTCATGGAGTGTGGCTAGGGTCCCCTGACATCACTCTGGACCCTACTGATGTATGGGAAGACACTGTATGATAGGAACCCTCCACCCTCTGTTGGCACTACTATGGCGGCCTAATGGCCTTTTTTTACATGTTTGTAATGTTTCTTGCTTTTTGGGCTAGGCCCATGTGACTTTGAACTTCTGGGCTCTGTCCATGTGACTCTCGAGATGTGCCTTTTTACCACCCATTTTTTTTTTGTGAATATGTATTTCTATCTTTAATTTAATATAGATATATGCCTATTCATAAAAAAAAAAGGTTAAGTGCTTAATTTAGACCCGTCATGGATGTGTTAGGTTTAATAGTTCTATATATTTGTATAATGTTGAGATACATCGTTATAATTTTAATATATTTTTTGTTATGTTTGTTCCCTTAAAGATGGGCATTAAATCTTAGGTTTCAAACCTCATTAACTAGTGTTATGTTTGAGATATTTATGACCCCATTAATAAAATTTGCTAACACTATAAAATATAATTAATAAAAAAATAGTTGTATAATGTTTTAATTATTAAATAAAATATTTTTTAAAATTATAATAAATATTTACAACACATTAAACAAAAGCTTAGAATATTATAGTAAATATTTTTAACACATTAAAAAAAAAAAATTATAATAAAAAAAAATTCCATTTCTTTCTTTTATATATATTTTTTAGATATTTAAAAAATTATGACATATAAGATCAAACATCAAATTTAATCCTTACTTTGTGGTTTTTATGTTCTCTCTTTGAAAGAAGCTTTCTCACTTAAATTGGACCTTTGAGATTTTTTTGTAGATTAATTAGTTGGGGGATTATTTTGGAGCCCTTTCCCATTAAAAGTCAAGCGACACTACAATTTTTCATCCTCTCTTTTTACATGAAATCTTAAGATCATTTGGAAAGATGTATTTTTCTTCTATTTAGCTTTCCTATTAGCTATTGTAGTCCAACCACCTTTCTTGGTTGATACTAAATCCATAATATCTTCCTCTTCATCCTCAATGCCCATGTCAAAAAGGAAATCCTCTTTAAAATAAAAGGGATCAAATTGCTCATTATTCTAAATCACTTCTAAACATCCTACTTCATTGGCCAAAGATGCAACCAAAATCTTCAACCAATCCTCTTATTCCAGTTCAAAGTACAGATCAAATTATTACCTATTAAAGGTGCTTCCATAATCTACAACAAAATGACCTCTTTCTCACATACAATATCCTCTCTTATATGCCTGTAAGAAACAACATCCAAGGTCATAAAGGGAACAATTATTAACTTATGCTACTCCAAACAAAACCATTTATACCCCTCCTTGATGAAACACCCACCTTAGATGTTGGGGATCCCCTTAGGAAGGCCCACCCCCACCTAGATAATCTAAAAGCCTTCCAACTACTTGATGTTGTAGATTTACTTTTAACCAAATCTCATTTGAAAGATTCAAAGAAAATTATAGATCTACAAGAATTCAAGCATAAGTAGAGTGAGAATTCCTAAGGGTTTCGAGAGATGTGGAGAAAAAAATTCCTAATGAGTTGCATGTTGGATCTCAAAGTTGTGAAGCCCCAATTCCATAGAGACAAACTATACCTTAAGTCTTATGGATACCAACTTAAGGTGGAAAGCTAGCAACTTATGATTGGTTAGGGACAAGAATCAACCAAGTAATAAGAATGGGTAACTCCTTTTGCTTTAAGGCTCTATTAGGAAAGGGGGGTCTATCTTGAGGCCTTCAAGTTATGACAATTAAAGAGAAATTAAAGAATACAATCAAGACCCTAAAAACCATACCCAATGCACTACAAAATCTAAAATAACATCACTAAATTTGATGTACCCAAAGATTATAAACTTCTCATATATGTGCCCAAAAATAACATCAATACTATTTCCAAGTAAGTGAATCCACTTAACTTCACATACATGTGTGCAAGAAAGAAAATGTACTTATATGATCCAAAAGGATTTGTCAATTTTAGAATAACATAGGATATACCATGAATTGTTTTAATAGATAATACAAGTGTGATGGGACCTAAATCTACTCCTAAGCTAATACGGACAAAGATAGTATGATTGAAATGTGTTTGGTCTTTCACCTCCTAGGCCAATGCCAACTCCATTTGGAAATAGAGTCACAACCTATAAGGAAGCAAAGAGCACACCTACAAACCATAAATAGAACTAGGTTTGCACACACATACACACAAGTCAAAGAAAAAATATTTCCATAAATAAGCATGCTTAATAATACATCTCAAATTTGTATCAAATCATGTGAAATAAGAGAAAGCCATTACCAAAGGTCTACAATGCATTCAAATATTGTCACACATTCATCTAACTCTTATTATAATCATGTTGAGAAGTGTGGTAAGAGGGAACCGACAACTCAATTCAAATCTCACCTTAAGTTACTATAATTTGAATACCCTTCCTATCACTTATAGAGCATGTTATTTCCCCTTTAAAATTGGATTACATGAATTGATTTCTTAAAAAACCCTAAGATACGTGTAGTTAGAAAGTGATCTCTTGTAGTCAACATATGTCATTTACCAATACAACCTTATGTAAAATAAATATCCCTTGTATTTGTTCATAGTAATGGGGTAGAGAAAACGTCCTTTTCATGATTAGATCATTCATCAACTGCTAATTTTTAGGCCTACAAGTGTAGGTATTGATTAATCACATCCAAGTCATCCATTCCCATTTTGTTAGTAGAACATGACCTTGCATCTAAATCTACATCCTTGAGGAGTTTAGAAAAACTTGGACTTGATTTGGGCATCTACAAATCTCTATCACATTGATTTAATGGCATTGATTGTAAACTAATTGGTATATGAGGTAGATGAGAAACACTTTTCAAATGGTTGAACTCTGTGGTAGAAATGTAATTAGGGTTTAAAAATTGTGCAAAAGATTGGGAATTCAACAATATAAAAAACAACATGTGAATTATAGGGACGTGCCAAAATTCTACAAGATGCATGTACAGTGGAATGGTGGAACAATAGAACTAAGAATCAATAATGCAATCTGTAGGAAGGGATGAAAATTCCACCAAGACAATTTGTCTTAAAAAATTACGATGTAATTTATAATGGTTACAAAATTTCATAAAATCTTTGAAGTTTGATACAGAATAAAGGAGGAATGGATTGAAACTTGGGAATTAACTTGCAAAAATTGTAAAGTTGCACACAAACTCTAAAATTCTCCAAAAATAGAAAATTTGAACAACACCCCCCCCCCAAAACTTAGAATTTTCAAGAGATAAGCGACACATATATTATGATGGGTGTAAAGTATAGCATTAAACATGCATTGGCCAAGGTGGCCCATTTATGATTTCTTCTATTAGCAATATACGATGGGCAAAAAATTGGGAGGGATACCATCATTGGCTTTCTTTATGGATGTGTGTCTCTTGTACGTACAATGAGAATCTGGAAAATTCTAACATTAGACCAAAAAAGAAAGTGGAAGAAAGAGGAGGGGTAAGACAAACACACACACACATGTACAAGATATATAGGGACAACACAAATAGAAATACCAAAATAAATAGGACTTACATCCAACATATATAAGGTCATAGGTGACATGAATGAACTTTTATATGATTGTATATGATAGGAGGAAAAGGATGCAATTCAAACTCTTTAAATAAAATATATGTTTCAAGGCCATAGAAAAACTAGAGATCACTTCCTTCCCCTAGAAAATTCAATATTGGGGAATATATTTCCCTTGAAAATGCACTTGTTTCCAAGATCTCTTCAACATGAAACACAATACTTTCCCATGAAAATTTGAATTGCTAGTGCTACATGAACAATCACAAGATTTCTCATGTTGAATATCACAATCTCCAAGAAACCCAATGCAACAAAAGCAAGAGCCACACTTTGACCAACTATCACGTATATCATGCTCATCCAAGGCAATATATGGTGCATCAAACTCAAAAGGTTAGTAATGAAAAATGAGCACATAGGTGAAAAAAATTCATCACCTATCATGACTACAATACCATTAAATTGTCTAACTTCCTTGCATATGTTAAGGCTGAAAGGGAATGTTCCAAAATCACAAGGAAAAAATAGGGTTCTTGACTACACTCTTGATCAACATCCAAATTTTGTTCATGGGTGTTAAATAGATAAATATCTCCAATCTAAGCTCAATGTTAATTTGAACAACATAATTTTTAGCCTCAAAATTATTTGGATATTGTAGCTTAACACATTTTTTATATGCATACTAGTCCCAAGAGAAAAACTCAGGTTTATGCACAACATATGTATCATTGAGGTAAGAAACATGACCTTCATCAAAGAATAAATCCTCATAAACACTTGTCCATTTATCCAATTTTGCAATATTTGGTAGCTAACATACATCCTCACATGTCTTGATATACTTTTCAATTTTTAAACCATAAGCATGATTCAAGCCACAACTCAAATCACCAACATCTAGGTCAATATTAGGAGACACCTCAAGTGAAGAATCAAGGTCTTCAACTTTTCTCTCTATTTTAAGTTCTATGTTCATAACTACTACAACAAAATTGTTATTATTAAACCTGCATTGATCTTCATCTTCTTCATTCCTCACTTGAGCAGACTACACTTTTAGCCTCTTTGTGATGTAATCAACATGGGAAAGACTACACACCTTACACCAAAAAAACAAGTCATCACATGTGTCCATATGATAACTAGAACCATACTCTTTCAAAGAAAGATCTTCAAACTAAAAATCTATATCCATAGTGTCATTCATATCAATGAACTTGTCTTCAAGTGCAAACCCAATTTTTTCATCCTTGTGAGGCAAGTACATGTAGTAGGTTCATTAATGGAATCAAAATTGTCAATGAAATAACAAGGGATAACATCAAAGAGGTAGTCATTTTCTTCCCCTAAAATCTTCTCATCACCATAGATATCAGAAGATGCAGTCATAAATTTCTACCCCTTCAATTTCACTCTAAGCTTAATCTAATGTTGTAGTCTCCCTATTGTTGCATGCATTTTGATATTTTCATTACAAACCTCACTAACACATATTGTGATAGCCTCATGGTACTCTTAACATCCAATCCATTACCAACAACATTTGTATTTGAGGAAAACAAACTCAATATGTAATAATCCCTCATTTCTTGAAGGGATTCTATCCATCCATAGGCCTATTACAAATTTGTGGGATTTATTTTTTTGGTGAACGAGCTTTTTTGTGAGATCATTCTTGTCACCCTAGCATTAATCTACTTACTTTATCATATTCGTCTATATATTTCTTGTTTCATAGTGTTATTTTGTTCTCCTAAAAACCATTAGCTAGGTTGTTAGTCCTTTTTCCAGTGTTCAACCTTGTCTTTTTATTCCTTTGGTCATACAGATGCCAATGCACCTCGCTAGTGTGTCACGCTATCGTCCCGAAGCCATGCTTCTGTCCTTGGGCAAAGATCTACCTGAGGTGTAGTGTTAAACCAAAAAACTAACTTGTCTAGCCCCATTCCAAGTTTCGGGTCTGCAGAGTGATTGAAGGGCCTTATAGTCCTCATCATTTTCGTCTTGCATTTCCTGCCATCCCTTTAAGATGAGGTAACCTAGGGTAACCTTCCGCTCTTGGCTCTCTGTGACTTGGGGCTTTGAACATGATTGGTCCCCCTCTCTTACAATTTGTTGCGTTGAGATCATGTTCTCTGTGTAACATTTATCCTCTATCTTCTTTTCATTCTGAAAGTGAGCCTTGGCTGTGATCCTTCATGGACATTGTGTCCTATTTTGACAATGAGTCTTTGTAATTAGTTTTGCAATCTTATATTGTGACTTTAATCCTCACTGTGATTTTTCTCTTCTTAGGTTTTCCACGTAAATCTAGTGTTCTCTTGTCCATGGTGTTAAATTTGTTTCAATGTCTATTTTATGCTTCTCATGCTAACTCATTATAACAGATTAAGGGTTTAATGAATGGTTGCAAATTCAAATGTTAATGATGATGATATTTTGATAAGACACAACTGATTCA
>VDFB02127670.1:0-43278 GCA_007258455.2 Sequoia sempervirens
AAATGCTCTTTAAAATTTGAACTTCATGTTGTAAATTTTTGGCGCCAAACTGCCTAAACTCAAATTTGAATGTTGTTTTGGCTCCAAACTAATGAGGAGCTCTATTTATGGGCTGGTTTCTAATTTTTGGGTAACTTTTTGGGGACAAACTCGCATATTGCGAAAGGGTTATTCTGTAGCTTTCTGTAAGTTGCATGTGTTGTAGAACTTGGGGATTTGAGATCCTCTACATGTAAGAAGCTCCATTTTTTGAATAATAAAATTATTCTCTTGTTTATGGGTTATTTTCTAGGTCTCAGGCTGCGCCCTGATCACTTACTCAACAAGATGTATCCTTCACACCCATCACTAGCCTCCCTTCTCCTCTTGATCAAGAGGGTATCTTGTCATGACTTCTCCAAGATAAGTTGATCACCCTCCCTCCCAGAACTCACAAGAAATTCTATTCCAATACTTCATTTTATGCATATCATAGAGTTCATGGTCACACCACTAATTAATGTACTACTTTGAGTTGTAAAATACAACATTTTTAGGAGTTTGGTATGATTCCCTATGGGGGGGCATCTAATTCCTCTAATTGCTATTGATTTTCACTCTAACATCTATTTCATCAATCCTTTCAGCTCACTTTTGTCCTAAAATAAGTGGGGGAAAGGGGTTTGATAGCCTTGTCCTTATATGTCACTTGTTGTTGCCTCATTTGGCTACTTGTTAACTTTTCATGAATACTTAAGAGAAAACTTGGGATGTGGACAACATGGCTTAAGTTGGCTCACATATGACATAATCCCCTTTTTCGTGGTGTAGCTTAATTGCAAACATATGACTTGGCATAGGGATTTTCGAGCAAGCTCTCATGACTTCTTCTCTCTTCTTCTACTTTAAAGCAATTTCTCATAGTACGAGTGCTTGGAACTACTTTAAAGTGGGTGCATGTACATCACCACTCACATTTCATTATGTGATTTTCTTTTTCTTGTGATTCCCTCTCTTGGAAAAATTAGGTACAATGTTGCACCTAGGATGAGACCTTGCACTTATCCTCTCTTGGAGACATTGAGCATGATGTTCCCTAAGATGAGACATTGCACAAACAAAGAAAAATCCCTTTGAACAATCCTTACACTATTCTGCATTAACAATGTTTATAAGTGTCAAAACTATTTTCTTTGTGGTGCCTTGTTAAAATTATCAATAGGTATACTTTGATATGGTTGAGCGGGAAGCCCACATAGCGGTATTAATTTTTCCCATAGCCACCTTTGTGTTTGTGAGTACATACCAACTAGCATATGTATTTCACCTTTTGGGATTTCTCACCCCGTGGATGAACAGAAGTTCCATGGACCCAGAGTGATATGTTGTAGCCTTTTCTCACCCTACAAATGGCCAGAAGTTCTGTGGCCCTAGAGTGAGTACCATCCCTTCCACCCCGTCTTTCTTTCCATCTTTTCTTTGCCTGAGTTTGTATCTTGGGGGATTGAACAACATGTGGATCTTTCTTAAATGTCTACTTTAGTGTGATTTTGAAGCAAGTTCATCATCTCACTAAAGTGGGGTCTAAATATGTCATAGAAAAAAGAACCCTTTTCTTGACATAGGATTAATTCATGATAAAATGGACTTAATGAGGCCCTAATCTAGTGTTGTGAGGCATTTTATACATCCACACTAGGTCTTGGAACCTTAATATGAATTTAACGATTTCTTGTAAAGGTGTTATAGAGTGTTTTCAATGGCTTTCACTCTTTTCTAGACTTTATTCCTCCCTAATTCAACATTATAAAATATGTTTAATAAAATTATCACATCAATTTGGAAGACTTGTAAATTTTTTTTTATGTTAAACTAGTTTTGTAATGTATCTTGCACATTCACATTGGTTCTTGTGCCTTCCTAGGCTATGCAGACTACATTTTAGTGTTGTAAAGTGTATTTAATCACACTTTCACATTGACTATTGTGTCCCAAGCCCTATTTGGCATTCACACCATCACTAATAGTCCCATATTAATCTTGTAGACACTTAAAAATGGCCTAGGCCTACAAGCTCTATTTTTACCACTTTCATCCTAGCATAATTATGGCATCTTAATTATGTCCTTGGTCCACATTCAACTATTGATTAAATAATTCATAATTATTTAATTAATTCATGTCCTTTTATTCTTCATGATTATTAAATAAATAAATTTTATGTATTTATTAAATATGTTATTAATTGTCTAAGTCTTCCCCTTGTATTCATGAACTTGGAATATTACAAACCATCGTAGGTGTATACATTGTATTCTATTCCTCTTAAATTTTTTCCCTTATCAAAGACCACTAAACCATGAAAAATTGTAGGAAATGATAGGCATAAAAGGTCAAAATGTACTAGTGAAGGCCAAATATTAGTAAAAGTGAAAGTTTCAATTCTAATAATGGGGTTTTGCTTCTTGTCATATTCCAGTCGGTGGAAAGATGGGATGGAATCGCCTCACTTATCACATCTATTCAACGGTGGCCCTGCTCTTAATGGGCTACATCTTATTTCTGCGTCGGTCAATTTTGAATTCTCACAGTTTTAAAATAAGTAGAATTAAATGGAATGTTTTTTTATAAATATTTTCTATTTAATTCTATTGATAAAAGGACAATAAATAAGTGTCAGGAAATAATAAGTACTTGTTACATCAAAGGCATATCTTTATTTGAGCTTGCCAAGCTCATTTTCTCTATTAATGGTGGAAAATCCATCAAAGGGCTTGAAAGATGGTTGAATGAACAATTGTTGATCCTTTTTTCAATGTATCTATTGAGGTTGTGTGATAGGAAGGGAAAGTGGAGTAACATGCATAGCAATCCCATCTTGAGCGTACCATCATGGCCACTGATTCCTCAAATCTCTTTGAAATCAAAATGACAAGGCATACCAAAGGGAAAGGTGTCTCACACTAGGAAAATCAACTTTTAGGCAGTTGAAACATTCCTCCTTTAACTCACAACTGATATTTTCTTCCTAAAAGGCTACAACAATCTTGTTTCAAGCTCAAGAATCGAGTAGCCCCAAAACCATGATATTTTCAGATACTTAATTAAGTGCATGTACAAAACTTGGGTGCATCAACATGTAGTATTCCTCTATTTCCTATGGTAGCATTCTATAGGAAACATTCTAGACTCCACAACATTTTCTACCATTCTGATGCAAAACAAAGGAAGAAAATAATCACCTCTTTCACGATTTCCTAAAATTCAACCATTCATAGTTTACTCATTCACCTTTTCCTTCTCAACCAATTGGTTCAAACACTCAAATTTGCACTCAAAGTTCTAAATTGTTCCAGGATCCTTCAATACATGATTAGAGGCATCTAACAAAATTAACCAAACACAATTGATCATTCAAAACTGCTAGAAACATCCATATTCAAGTTCACCACCATATGTCACCAAAAGGCTAGTAGTCTTGCCGTAGGGTCTGTTAGAGCTTTTCTTCCAAAATACACAATGAAAATCCAAAAAAACTATATTTTTAGACTCCCATTAATCTTTTTTAAAACATGTTACAAAATGAGGTATAGGTCTTTTGGAGTAAGTGCTTGAAAAATTGTTGTCTCAAACTGTGTTTAGGCCTAATTAGGTATTAACCTGGAAGTAGGGCTTATTAGTTCCATTGATTCCAGGAACCTTTTCTCTTAATAAAAGCTCAAACATTTGATACTTGACTTGTTAAAGCTTACAAAACCATTGGAAATCCATTTCTATACACATTTATAGAAACCCTAGGCTGTATCCTCCATTATTGCCCTGTTCTCTGACTGTGCACATAATTTGTAGTCAAAAAATTCAAATTTCCAACGTCTTAAATTTATACCTTTAGCCCAAAGCTATAGAATAATGAAAGAACATCCATTAAAAAATATTATTACCAAAAACTAGTGGGTTCCATTAAATAAATAAAGAGAAATGCAATTTAATCATTCACTCATTACCCTAACAGAGGGTTTTGATAGATTAAAGAAAATTCACTATAACTAACTCATATCTCCACCAATCTACATGAAAATTGTGTCATAGGGAATGTGATTTATAAAATCAACATTCACATCCAATCTTACATGTTTCTCAGTTTGTACAAACTGTACATAAGTCTGGAAAAAGTGAATTTTCTAGAAGTATGCATAAAATTATAGTTTTTCCATCATTTTATTCAAAAATTCAATTACCTACACCAAATACAACATACACAAGCATTTTTAAAGGAATTCCAATTAAATTATAAACTTCTAACTACCCCCTAACCACCTATCAATGCCAAAACCAAGGTGACCCTTCACATTCCTAATGTTGTTTTTTGTCCAACTTTTACAATTTTGCAAATTATGTTGACAACATTACATCTTTTACAATTTGTTGCACTTTTTGGACCATATAAACACCAAGTGACCTTTCAATGACCTAAGAGTGCATAAAATAACTTATTTAACCTTATTACATGGTCAAGACACCAAATTGATCACTTTTCAAGAATTTACATGATTGCAAAGGTGCTCCTACACCATACTCTAGGCCTAGAAAAAGTTCCAAGTCCTCTTGGATTGATGTTGTCAATAGGTCTCAATATCCTTGTATGCTTTTCCATCTTAAATTTCTTGCTATCCCCTTCATCTTTAATTTAGGTTTAAACTTGTCCATGCAAACTAGTCTTTTATCTTGACTGCCCTCTGAAATCAGAGTCATTACTCCTTGATTCTCTCCAACTTTGATTTCTCCCATTTGCATCTTGATCTCCAAGTGATTCCCTATCCAAAGGATTAGTAACATAAAGAAATGATACAATGTTTCTATCATGATACCTCCATCATTCTTCAATTCCTTGCAAACCTCCAAGATCAAGTCATTCACAATCATCCCTTTAATCAACTCAATGTCTTCAACTTTTAAAATCGGGTTCTCTGTCACATCTTAATGCTTGGAAACATCTGCAAATGTTGATATATGGATTCTAGTGTTGTCATTGATGGCCACTGA
Organism: Sequoia sempervirens; assembly: GCA_007258455.2. Lineage (NCBI taxonomy): Eukaryota > Viridiplantae > Streptophyta > Pinopsida > Cupressales > Cupressaceae > Sequoia > Sequoia sempervirens. The sequence goes on from VDFB02127670.1 coordinate 5,023, forward strand.
AGTCATTTCTATGGTCTTCAGATCAAAATTTGGTCATACCTACAGATAAAGTACAGTACAATGTATCACTGACAGAATGCTTGAAGAACATGGTATCTGGTAAGTTAGTCAATCTATTTACTTCACAAGATCATTTTTTTGAGTTGTGGATCCCTAGGATAGCTTGTTAAGCATGTTTAGTATCTTACTATTGAGTTTTGCAATGTTGCATTAGTCATTGTATGAGCTAGGAGATCCGACAGGATGTTTTTTTGTTTAAGGAGTATTTATTTAAATGTTCTTATGTTCATACATTTAGTTTTGTGTCCAAGCTATGTCATGACCGACTTTTATGGGTGCGTATAAAAAATTGTTCATGATTTGAGCTAACAATTGACAATATTTCCAATTCTTATTGAAGCCGACTTATAAAAACTTCATTTCTAGATGCAGATATATATAAGTAATCCGATATATCATTTTGTGTGTGTAAGAAGTATAGTAGTTGTGTTGCGAGTATCAGAAGGCCAATTAGGTGATTATGCATAGTTTCACTTGTGCATTAAGATTTTTGCAGTGCGAGTTGTACAGAGCAGAGCAGAATTGTTGAATCAGCTAGAAGGACAAAAGATTGTCTATAGAGCTTAACCAAAATTGTAATTAGGCATTGTATATGTTATTTTATTAGTTCACTCTTTTGGATCTATTCCAAATCATTGTAGGGAAGTGAGCCCATCCATTTTGAGTAGTGAGCTCTAGGCAGTGAGCCTGAATGCAAGTGCATTCTAATTTTGTACTATTCCTTTTTTGTATACTCATATTATATTGTGGATTTTCCATCCACCATGGTTTTTCCCCTAACAGGGTTTCCACGTAAAAATCCTGGTGTTATGCTATTGTGATTATTTTCTTTCTATTCATGCATATTTTCTTGTTGAATGGTTAAGTAAGTTAAAAGGTAGAATAATAAAATTAAATTTTGCACAACACTGAATCAGCCCCCCTCTCAGTGTTGCTTGTTTCCAACAATTGGTATCTGATGCAGAGTGGCAGGGGAAGCAATACCTTTTTCCAATAGCTTCTCTAAATGCACACATCAACTTCACTATTCCTTCCAACAAGAAACTTGATCACCCAACTCAACTCACACAACCAGAAATGTTAGAAGGACTTGGGGATGCTATGTACACTCTCAAAATTTCAAAACAAGACCAAATAACCTGACTTTACACTCAAAAACTCCCATTCTCTCATCACTCTTACACAAGCCCATGCAACCTTGCAACATTGCCAAATAGGATAGTCAAAATAAAAACTTATTAAAGGCATGAAATAGATAATGAAATAAGGTTTTAGACTTCTAACAAGATCCCCCACAAGTTCCCAAAAGCACAAGATCAAACACCCAAAACAAATGTATCAAAAGATTGATTTACAAGCCATAAACAAGGCTTAACTAGGCATGTACAAGGAAGCTTTCAACTTGTCAAGGCACACCCCAACACCCGTAATGCCTTTAAAGGACTCCAAAAGGTTCCCAAAGACCCCTTTCACATGTTTCATTCATTCCATTTCTTTAAAATACTCAAAAATCAAAAGAAAAGCTTACAAATGATCATTTTCTGGACTGTTTCAAGGTAAAACCAGAGCTAGGGCATCACATAACTTTTGAAAAACTCCATTTTTCAATATGAAACAAATTGAAGAATGTAAATGAGTCCTAAATATACCAATTCACCAGTTTTTAGATTTTTCCCATAGTGGAAATGGGAATTACATCTATTTTGGTGACCAAACCCTTGTTTTGCAAGGTTTCAGACCCACTTTCACTAAAATTGATGTAACTTACTCAATACTTGATGAAAACGAGTCAAATCACCACCAAAAGAAAGTAGACTATTCCCTCTTTCAAATTATTACAATTTTAATTCCGTACAATTATGTACCATTCCGTACCAAGCACGGGATCAGGAAAAAACGCTGTAAAAAATAGAAAAAACAAAGTTTTCTTCTTATTAAATGCTTCAAAACTTCAAAACTGCAAACAACAACCCAACCTCGACCCAAGGGAGGATTTTTCAACTTGTTTCCCATCATTTAAAACTGCTCTCAACTGATTTTTGAAGGAGGGAACCATTAGTGAATGGGATTACATCAATAATGCTGATTTTGCACCAAATTTTATTATGACAACTTTGCATTTTGAAGCAACTTTTTAATCCTAAAGACCTAAGACCTTAAAAACCATTCAAATGGCTTGGAATTAGTCTTATTACATTATTAATACTCCCACCCTTGCACATTTACATACAAATTCATGTTTTTTCCTTCAAAGGCTACAAGAGCATCTTTTAGTGCAAGAGTGCATTTGTCTACATTTTGACTCAAAACTCAAAAAAACACCCTAGATCTCACTCAATGGTCTTGATTAACCTTATTAATGACTAAAAGAATCAAAAAGACTAATTATAACCTCCTAACAACATTTTTTCATTAAATGAGCAAAATGGAGGATGAGGTGTAGGTGCTCTTGCACCAGTATCAAAGCTAGTTCCTTAGAAGAAGTCTTACAACTTGGGGAGATCTTGGAAGGTGTTTTCTCAATGGATACAAGAAGACTTCAACAACAACTCATGGTGGCCCTAGATGATCTTAACTAGTCAAAATCTAAGAACTAGGTGTTGCAAGAAAATCTTGAGAATGCAAAAAAAAATATTTAGTCATTGAAAGACAAAATCAATGATTCAAGGGAGAAAAGAAAGGAATTGTGTGATCAACTTAAGCAAAAGAACAAAAACATGGAAGATGAACAAATCAGTCATGCCCTGGGAGAGAAAACATAAGAATGTGAATAGTTTTCTAGAGAGAATGTTGCTTTGAAGCATGAGATGGAATATATTATGATGAGAATGACCAAGGAGATTGAGGAAAGAAATAAGAATGAAGAAAAGCTTGCACAATATTTGAAAGAAAAATTTGAACAATGTTGTCGACTGGACAATGAATTGGAGCAATCTAAGAATAATGAAGAAGTTTTTAAAAAGCAGCTTGATGATCTCATAAATGAACTTGTTGCCGCAAATGAGTATAAGGAGAAATTCAAAGAAAGTTCGGCCAAACTTGATGAACTAATTAAAGGATAGAGGACTGATCGTGATAGAAAAGGTCTTGGATTTGAAGAAGGAGAAAGTTCTAGATTTGGACAAAAGAAAAATGGACAAAGGAAATCAGATGAATGGAGCTAGAAGGAATCCGGTAAGACAACCAAATGCTCAAATATTTAATGGCTATTGTTATATTTGCAAAAAAATTGGTCACATGGCTTCTTAGTGTAGGAGTAGGATGAACACAAGTAGACCATCATTCTTAGGTTAGTGATTTAATTTCTATAAGTATGGTCATAAGTCAAGTGAATACAAAATTGTGAAGAATAAATTTCATAGAGATGTTAGATGCTATGCATGCAATAGATTTGGACATGTTGCTAACCAATGCAAATCAAGACAAAGTCAGTGGAATAGTTGGCCTAGACAGAGAAGTGTTGTGTGCTACAAATGCAATAAATTTGGTCACACTATTAGATTTTGTTGGAACAGAAGACATTCGGTAAAACAAAACATGCAATAGGATGACAAGGGAAAAGGTAAAGTCACTACTAATCTAATTAGGAAGAAAATTAATAAGAAATGGGCAAAGAAGAATCCCTCTATAGAAGGAAATGTGCCACCACCATAAGAAACTTCTGGTGATTCCTCTATAAATTAGTTTTAGGCCTCTGGCCTAGGGGGAGCTGTAAAGAAAATTTTTTAAAACCCCTACCCGTGATTGGTACTGGAATCCAGATGTGTCCTGTAGGAGATTTTATGCTTTTCAGATGTTGTTTAATGAATTAGAGACATTATTGAAGAATATTGGGGATCCGCAGAAGAATCATTTGTCTCGGTACATGAAAGACATGAAACCAAATGAATTAGAGTAAAGGCATTTATTGCAACTTAAAGGAGTTAGGTATTTGGAAAATAAAATAATAGTTTCTATCCTCATTTGTCACTTTTTATTTTGAAGGAAAGTAGTTAGAGAGCCCTGAAGTGAACATTGTTGAAGTGTGAAGAGATTCAAACATAAAGAAGCACCTACGATCAAATTTCGTTCCAAATTCAAAAGCTATTTATTGAAAATCCTATAAATTTCTAAGATTGCAATCATGTCCACTACTCTGGTAGTTGAAGTAAAGGATAGGTCGCGTCTAAAATTTAAATGGCATCCTTATAAGTCTATAGAGATAGATCCCTTAGGAGCATTTTCATCTGTGTCATATGGAGTCTTGCACATTGAGGGTATTAGGGCTTACAAACATGCAAATGTTGAAGATTTAGGAAACTCTCATTTGATGAATTTGTATTCTCATCACGTAATTCAAGAATATTTTACTGTAAAGCCAGAATTTAAAATCCTAGAGGAAAAGAAGTCTTCGCAATTTTCAAAATTTCTCATATTTGAAGAAGATGAATGGGTTCGATATGTGTTGAGCCATGTTCATGATGAATTCATGTGGTTGGATATGTCATTAAAATTAACAAAAGAAGATATATGTGAGGTTATAGGTCTAAATTCCACTAGTACACTTCTAGTTTTGAAGTCTAGAATGATAAGGTTACTAAGGTGATAGGTTCGTAATGGGACAAAAGGACAATGACAATAGAGCATATTGCCAAAGTGGATGTAAAACTTGCATCAATGATTATCGGTTATAAGATCTATCATTCTAGTTAGGAGAATTTTGTATCTGGTATGACTATCTATGCAACATATGAGATGGTAAAACAGAATACAAACTATGATTTGTGTGAATTGCTCAAAAGTCATCTATTGGAGAATCTGAAGAAAATCAAGAAGGATAAGAAAAATACATTCAAGTACATTAATTTGATGCTATGTTTATTTTTCTAATTTTTGGATGAGGTTCTAGGAGGTGGTAAAGTTCGTTTGTAGATTGATGTTTCAATAGCTATTTAGATAAGGAATATGTTGTTTGGTATGGGTGACCATTAGACCAGGAATACTGTCCTTTGGGAATACTTTAAAAATTTCCAAAATATGATGCATTTTAGGGAGAGAATCCCTACCACAATAGTGGAACAGTACAAAGACACTAGTTTCTTCATGGTAGACATTGACCAGTGCCATATGGAAGTTGTTGACCCTAGGTATATGCAGGATCATCATGGAAAAAATAGGCCCTTAAGTGGCAAAAAATTCAAAAAAAAAAAAAGTTAGGCAACTTGATGTAAAATTTGAATAAGTTATCTATATTATTTCAAAAATATGTAAGAATAGAATCTGTAGCAAATTGCATGTAGTTTCTAAACTAATAGGTTTATTTAAAAAAAAAAAATCTATTTGGTGAAAAATTGAAATTTCAATGCAGTAGTACTTAAATTTCAGGGAAAAAATAAGAAGTAGGTGTCTATCTGACCACCTTAACCATTATAAAATGATAATATTTTTTTATAAGATTTTAGATATAAGTACTCATGTCTGGATGTGATGCATATTTTTTTGTAGTTTTTTTCCATGTAAATAATTAATTATGAATTTTTTGTTACAACTTTCAAAAAATATAAAAATTTGTATGTCTGACCACCTTAACTTGGTCAAAACATCATGATTTTTTTTTTTTAAATCCTATAGTATGTGAAGCATAAAATGTCATACCGTTTGAAAGATATAGATGTTTTTCAATCAGCCTATCAATCAGGACTTTAGTTGTAATTCAAATAGAAAATGAATAATAATAATTTATTAAATTCAAAGTAAAGCATATTTTATATTGGTGGAAAGTTGGGAATCTCCTTAAAAAACCCTTGTCATTTTATCAATTTTATGTAAAAAAAATCCATCAACCACATACCCATCATATCACCACTTTTTGGCCCATCATGATCTTGCACATACCCCCTAGAACAATTTGGATCATGCCTATGGGTTACACAGTAGATGAGAAAGTTTTGAAAATGTATGTAGAACACTTGTTAAGTTCACCTTAGGATTTAGGAGAAGAAAGATTTGGAACTTATGCAAAGAAAAGTATGTAGGTACATATTGATCTGAAAAATCCAATGATAGCCAAGAGAGTAAGAAAAGAGGTAGAGGCCTTTGCAAAATAATATGGACATTCCTGTGGAGAAATTGAAAGAAGTAAGAAAGAAAAGAGATGAGGCTGAAGCAGCAAAAGAGAAAGAAAAAACAAAATTTTCCAGTCTGGGAACATCTCCTGCTCACACTCGATCTACTAGGAGTTGCCTTGCAGCCCAATCAACTCAAGTCGAGGCTTTCAAAAAAAGGAAGAAGAATAAAAGCACAAGAACGTATAAAGTTGTTTATGTAGATGAAGAGGAAGAAATAAATCAGAAGAAGTTGTAAAAGAGATAAAGGCTACTAGAACTCAGGCTGTCAAGTTGAATAAGAGAAAATATTTTGACAAAGAAGAAGAAGAATCTAAGAAAAAGGAAAAAGCTGACAAGCCTAGTATGATTGTCGAGGAAGTTGAGAATGCAGTTGTGAAAGAGGAAAATATCAAGCCACTCTGTGATTGGTATGAAACCTTTGATGAATCCGGTTAGAGAATTCTTGAAGAAGCTACAATAAAGCATATGAATATTTTCAATAAAGTTCTTGTTGAAATCATCTCTAGTTTTCCTACAAGGTGCTATGATATTTTGGAGTCTAGAAGGTTAAGTTCTTGAACAAAAGAAGAGAACATGAGGAAAATAATTTTTGCTGATTTATGTCCAGAGATGCCAATTGAGGAGATGAATTTACTCCTTGAAAAGGTCAAAAAGGAATTTAAGATCAAGTCAAGAATGAATAAACTCATGATTGGTGACACTGATGTTGTTTTTTGTGAAACCAAGAAGATTTTGGAAGAATTTCTGACAAGGGACAAGGTAAATGTTGAAGAAGTAGATACTGGTAATATTCTAGAAAAAGAGGAAGTGAATGTTGATGTTGAGGACTCCCAGTTTCCTCCTAAAGTGGAAAATAAAGAGGCACCTATGGAAACTGAAGTTCCTAAGGTGGTGTTAGCTAAGGAGAAGGAAGTGCATATTGAAAATATTGAAGCGCCTAAAGGAAATCCGAAATCAGTCACTGAAGAACTCAAGGTTGAAAAATAAAAAGATCAAGAAATAAGAATAGAGGAAGTGAGGAGATCTCTGATGGAGTAGTAGGAAGAGTTAGATCATGAATTGGATGAAAGCTCAATCAATCTATCTAGCTTATCCAAAATTTAGATGATGAAGGTTGCATCAATTTCTCAAGCCAAAGCCAGTGAGAAGATTTTAAAATCTCACAAAGAAGACAGTGAATTGCTAATCCTTGCATCTAGAGTTCTACAGAAATTAGTGCCTACTCATGCTATGGATCCATCTAGTTCCTCTTTAGGTGAGCTAAAGAAGATGATAAACTCTATAAGTTCTCAATTTGAATCTTTTGAGACATCAAGCTTGATTAAGGTGAAGGAGTTTAAGGAAAAGAGATTAGGTAGTTTGAATGAGCTAATTGCAAAAGACAAAACTCTGTTAGCTACTTGCATAAAAAATGTTCAAAATACTTGCATGAAAAATGTTCAAAATACTTTGTCTGAAGGAGGAAAAGTGTATAAGTCTTGTTTAGTCTTGTCAAAATTCACTGAAGCAAATGAAAAGAAGGTAAAGGATAAATTGAAAAGTAGTTGGTCACTATTTATGATGCTTTTGACCCATCACCTAGTAATATTGCTAAGCTAGAAGGTTAGGTAATGTCCTTGCTTGATAAAATAAAGAGTCTGAAGCTTGAAAATGAGAGGATTGTTGGGAGAGTATGTGACCTCAGAGGACAAATCAATACAAAGATGGAGATAATGATAAATGCATTAAAAGAGGCTAAAGATGTTATGACACTCCCTGACCCAGTAAATCTTGAGTAGCAGAGACTTTGTCTTATCTACTCTATGGTCACATAACCATTTTGGAAAGTTTGATAAGTTTTTGGAACTCAAACTTAAGTGTGTTGAAGAATGTCTTTGTGGATGTCTTCAATTTTTTGTTAATCTTAGGTCATGTTTGTATAATTTTGAAATTTTGGACTTCCAAATTTTTTCATTGATGTCAAAGGGGGAGAGAGTGTAGTGAAAAATTCTTTGACTTTCTAACGGGGAGCAATGTTTTAAAATTTTGAATTTTGGTAGTGTACCTACTAGTTTCGACACTTAGTCATTTTTCACTATGTGTTGCCATCAATTCCAAAGGAGGAGATTATTGGCATATGGCTTCTAGTGTTTCCATTAATGGCAACTGAATTCATTTCTATGGTCTACATATCATAATCTAGTCATACCAGCAGATAAGGTGTAGTATAGTGTATCACCGACAAAATGCTTGAAGAACAGGGTATCTAGTAAGTTAATTTTTTTACTTCATTGGATCATCTTTTTGATTTATGGATACCCGGGATAGCTTGTTAAGCATGTTTGGTATCTTACTATTGAGTTTTTCAATGTTGCATTAGTCGTTGTACAAGCTAGGAGATCTAGCAGGATGTTTTTCTATTTATTTTCTCATTGTGGTCGACTTAGTGAATGTGGCATGTTGTGGATGTGTAAGGAGTAATTATTTAAATTTTCTTATGTTCATACATTTAGTTTTGGGTCCAAGCTATGTCATGACCAACTTGTATGAGTGTGCATAAAAAATTGTTCATGATTTGAGCCAACAATTGACAATATTTCCAAGTCTTATTGAACCTAACTTATAGCGACTTAATTTCTAGATGCAAATATATATAAGTGATCCAATATATCATTTTGTGTGTGTAAAAATTATAGTAGTGTTTTGTGAGTATAAGAAGGGTGACTAGGTGATTATGCACAATTTCACTAGTGCATTAAGATTTTTGTAGTGCGAGTTGTACAAAGCAAAGCAAAATTGTTGAATTAGTGAGAAGGGCAAAAGATTATCTATAGAGCTTAACTGGAACTGTAATAAGGAATTTTAGATGCTATTTTATTAGTTCACTCTTTTGGATCTATTCCAAATCATTATAGGGTAGTGAGCCCATCCATTTTGAGTAGTGAGCCTAAATGCAAGTGCATTCCCATTTTGTACTATTCCTTTTGGATATACTCATATTATATTGTGGATTTTCCATCCACCGTGGTTTTTCCCCTAACAGGATTTCCACGTAAAAATCCTGGCGTTATGGTGTTGTGATTATTTTCTTTTTGTTCATGCATATTTCTTTTGTTGAATGGTTAAGTAAGTTAAAAAGAAAAATAATTAAATTAAATTTTGCACAACATTGATTCACCCCCCTCTTAGTGTTGCTTGTTTCCAACAACAACAACTTCTTCTTCACGTATAAACTCTCCTTCAACATCTTCAAAAACTTCATCTTTTTTCACCTTCCTGTGCCTTCTCTTCTTGATTATCTTCTTTATAGGCCATGAAATTTTTTTTTGTTTACCTTCAAGTTCCAACTTGTCCATTGCTTCATCATCTACTCCATCTTCATCATAGACTCCTAGAACTCTTTCTCAAACCTCTTCAGCTCTTGCCTTAACTCAAAAATTTCTCTATCCATCTTTGCTTGTCTCTTTCTCTTCTTTCTCTCTTCCTGTACCTACAAATTCCTTCTTAATAGTTCCATCTTTCTTAGATGGCCTCAACAAGTCTCTACTTGCTCCACAACTCTCAACTTTACTCAACTTTCTCTCTACCTTCTCAATGGAAACAACTAGGGTCTCACATAACCTGCAACCAACCACAACATAACACCAAACACAAAACCAAAACTACAATTCACTAGCCCAAATCTTCCCAGGCTCTAATACCATTTTGATGCAAAACAAAGGAAGAAAACAATCACCTCTTTCACAATTGCCTAAAATTCAAACATTCATAGTTTGCTCATTCACCTTTTCCTTCTCAACCAATTGGTTCAAACACTCAAATTTGCACTCAAAGTTCCAAATTTTTCTAGGATAATTCAATAAACCAATAGAGGAATCTAACAAGATTAACCAAACTCAATTGATCATTCAAAACTGCTAGAAACATCCATATTCAACTTCACCACCAAATGTCACCAAAAGGCTAGTAGTCATTCCATAAGGTCTGTCCTAGCTTTTCTTCCAAACTACACAATGAAAATCCAAACAAACTATATTTTTAGGCTCCCATTAATCTTGTTTAAAACATGTTACAAAATGAGGTATAGGTCTTTTGGAGTAAGTGCTTAAAAACTGTTGTCTTAGACTATGTTTAGGCCTAATTAGGTATTAACCCAAGTAGGGCTTATTAGTTCCATTGATTCCAGGAGCCTTTTCTCTTAATAAAAGCTTCAAAAATTTGATACTTGAATTTTTAAAGATTACAAAACCATTGGAAGTCCATTTCTATACACATTGATACAAACCCTAGGCTGTATCCTCCATTACTGCCCTATTCTCTGACTGTGCACAAAATTTCTAGTCAAAAAATTCAAATTTACGACATCTTAACTTTATGCCTTTAGCCCAAAGCCATAGAATAATGAAAGAATATCAATTAAATACTATTCTTACCAAAAACCAATGGGTTCCATTGAATAAATAAAGAGAAACACAATTTATTCATTCACTGATTAACCTAACAACGGGTTTTGACAGATTTAAGAAAAATCACTATAACTAACTCATATCTCCACCAGTTTGCATGAAAATTTTACCATAGGGAAGGTTATTAAAAACATCAACATTCAAAACCAATCTTACACATTTCTCAGTCTATACAAACCATACATAAGCTTGGAAACAATGAACTTTCTAGAAGTATGCATAAAATCAAAGTTTTTCCATCATTTGATTCAAAAATTGAGTCACCTACACCAAATACAACATACACAAGCCTTTTTAAAGGCATTCCAATTGAATCCTAGACTTATAACTACCCCCTAACCACCTACCAATGCCAAAACCAAGGTGACCCTTCACATTCCTAATGTTGTTTTTTGTGCAACTTTTACAATTTTGCAAATTATGGTGACAACATTACATCTTTTAAAATTTATTGCAATTTTTGGATCAAATAAACACCAAGTGACCTTACAATGACCTAAGAGTGTAAAAAATAACTTATTTAACCTTATTACTAGGTCAAGACACCAATTGATTTCTTTTCAAGAATCTACATGAATGCAAAGGTGCTCCTGCACCACATTCTCCTTGCCTGTGCAAAATGGGGGCTTTGGAATAGGGTATGAACATCCATCAAAGCATAAAGGATAGAGGAATTTTGTCAGACGCAGTTGAACTAACCTAGTAGACATGTATGAAAAATGTGGAAGCATAGACAAGTCATGTGAATTGTTTGACAAGATGCCTCTCCTTGCAATAAAAGCATGTTGGCTTAACACCCTCCTTGATGGTTGTTGTCTTCATGCCAAGTATGACTCCTGGCGACTACTGGTCTTGGGGTAACTTGGAGAACTAGGTAAGAACTCTTAGTGAGAGTGGTAAGTCTTGCTAACCGTTTAGTGCTCGATGTAACTTAAAGTCTTTGGAGTAAAGTCTCAATGATGGACGTGTGTCTCAGCGATGAAGAAGTTTGTTGTCAGTATGACTTGAGAACTTGGTATGAACTCTCTGCAAATGTGATAAGTCTTTCCGACTATTATTTGGTGCTCGGTATAACTTGAGACTTTGATGGGATTCCCTGGCGAAAGAGATAGTCTCATTGATATGCATGCTAAGGTTGATACAAGTTTTAGGCTCAATGGAACCTCTTGCCAATGGAAATGACTCTTGGAAATATCAATGATAAGCTATGTGGCATCGGGGAGACACAGTTAGTGTCTCACTGACATGCCAACATAGATTGAAGCCATTTTGACTGAGTGAAGAATATCCTATGTGGCTTGTAGTCAACCAATCAGAGAATCCGAATGGGAACCGTTGGAAGATAGTTCATTGTGGCAGTTCTAAGAGGAAGCTCGACAGACAGGGGCAACATGAATATAGACTGGTGTAGCAGATGATGTCTGGTTCGATGGTTCGATGCATTATTGTGTGATTTTATGATCAGTGGATGAATTCTATTCTGTGAAGACTGTAACGTGAATGTTCTATAACATGGTTGTTAATGGTGAATACTGGTGTAAATTGACATCAGAAAGATAAGTCAGATATCTATATGTAATCTTTATTACTGTAATACAAAGTGACTTCTCTTGGTGTGGTGGGCTTTTCTCCCATAAAGGTTTTCCCACATATATCTGGTGTTCATATGTGTTTGTCTATTTCTTTGTTTCAGTAATCTCTTTCTAGTGCAATCTTATTTGGACTGTAATTGTAAAATTTAAAAGGTATCTCTGCATTCTTCCCTAAGGTTTTGACGTTAGGAGAGTTGCTTCCGCATCTAGCTTTCCTTACAAGTGGTATCAGAGCCTGGCTAGTTGTGTTATCCTTGTGGGTACGTTGGATTTTTTGTGTCAATTTTTTGTTCAATGGGAGTCTTGTAGAAGTTTTTCAAGTTCTAATTATAGATTGAGATGGCTAGCACGTTAGGAAAGATTGAAATAGAGAAGTTCAATGGCAACAATTTTGAGTTGTGGAAACTTAAGATGGAGGATCTCTTAGTGGATCGTGATCTTTGGATTGATGTGTTTAGAGTGAAACCTATAGGCATGAAGCAAGAAGATTGGGACCTTGCAGATGGAAAGTCCAAGGGGCTAATAAGGATCTATTTGGCAGACTCCATTCTTTTCAATGTGCATGAAGAGAAGACTACATCTTCCTTGTGGAAGAGACTGACATCTATTTATCAGGAGAAATCCTTGGTGAATAAACTGTTCCTAAGGAAGAAGTTATACACTTTGAGAATGCAGGAAGGAGGGTCTGTAGCTGACCATTTGAATGTATTCAACATGTTGATTACATAGCTAACATCTGTTGGTGTGAAGATTGATGAAGAGGATTGTTGTATGTTGATATTGTGTTCTTTGCTAGATTCATGGGATCACCTAGTGATGGCTATTGGGAGTACAACATCCAATTTCAAGATGGAGGATGTTGTTGCTTCTTTGTTATCAGAAGAGATGAGAAGGAAATCTTCTAAGATGGTGAAGGAGGCCCTTGCTGTTAGAGGAAGGTCGAAAGAGAAAGGCAAGAAGGACAAGAAGTCCAAATCAAAATTAGAGGGGAGATCAAAGTCTCCTGGCAAGAAGTCCAGGGTGAAGTGTTGGAACTATGGGCAACCTGGTCATGTCCAAAAGGATTGTAAAGAGGAGAAGAAGAAGAAGAAGAAGTATTCTTCCTACAATGATTCTGCTCATAGTGATGTAGACGCCTTCATTGCAGCCTTGGCCATGTAGACATCAGATGATGTCTGGTTGATTGATTCTGGAGTATCTTTCCACATGACATCTCATAGAGATTGGTTCATGAAGTATGAAGAATACAATGGTGGAAAGGTGTACTTGGAAAGTGATTCAACTTTGGATATTATTGGTCGTGGAAGAGTCAGAATCCAATTCCCTGATGGTAGAGTGAAGGGAATCAATAATGTAATGTATATACTAGGTTTGGCTTGAAACTTACTTTCTGTAAGTATGCCAAATGATATTGGAGTGCAAGTCACATTTTTTGGAAATGGTTGGAAGATGACTAGAGGCTCAATGGTGCTAGCAAGGGGTGCTCATATTGGTACCTTGTACAAGCTGGATGCACATGTTGTTCAATATAACAATGTCTCTGTAAAGTCACAAAAGGCTACTCATGGAGGAAAATAGGGAAATGTTCCTAATTGTGTAAACTCTATGGAAGTTAAAATTCCAGTAGAAAAGACTATTCTCTAGCATCATAGGCTACACCACATTGGAGAGAAAGGTTTAAAAACCTTGAAGAACAAAAACCTGGTTGAGGGGCTTGAAGATTGTAACCTTGAATTTGAATTATGTGAAAACTGTATATATGGAAAACAACACTGTGTTTCATTTTATTCTAATCCTCATAAATCTTCTGGTTTTCTATATTATATTCACTCTAATGTTTTTGGTCCAGTGAATGTTCCTTCTTTGTCTAAGTCAAGGTACTATGTATCGTTCATTGATGATTATTTGAGAAGAACATTTGTTTATTTTTTGAAAAGTAAATCAGAAGTGTTTAGTCAGTTTAAGGAATTTAAAAACATTGTAGAAAATCAGAATGGAAGAAAAATTAAATGCTTAAGGATTGATAATGGTGGTGAATTTTGTTCTAATGATTTCGAGAGGTATTGTAAAGACCATGGGATTAAAAGGCATAAGAATACACCTTATACTCCACAATAAAATGGAGTTGTAGAAAGGTTCAATAGGACAATGATGGAGAGAGCACAAAGCATGTTGAGTAGTGCTGGCGTGGAGGAGAAGTTCTGGGCTGAGGCTATTGCTACTGCATGTTACTTGATTAATCGTTCTCCAAATTCTGCTCTTATTGAGAAAACACCTTTGGAAGCATGGTCTGGTAAGAATCCCTCCTTAAGACATATTCGTGTCTTTGGTTGTGAGGCATATGCTCATGTGTCGTATGAGAAAAGATCTAAGTTGGAGAATAAGGTTGTCAAATGTATTTTTATTGGCTATAGTCCTGGCATAAAAGGATACAAGCTTTGGAATCCTGATATGGAGAAGGTTGTATACAATAGAAGTGTAATCTTTCATGATCTTAATCCTTCTACCTTGGATCTATAGTCAAAGACAAAGTCAAAAAATAATAAGGATGTAGTTAGAATTCTTCCTACACCAGATAAAGAGGAATTGAAAATTCAAAATGTACCTAAAACTGAGGAGAGCTTAAGTAGTTCTGAAAGTTTTGAAGAAGAAGAACCTTAGCCTCAGCAAGTGAGGAGGTCAAACCATGAAAGAAAGCAACCTAATAGGTATGGGTTCTCTTTGATAGATTCTACTTGTGCCTATGTTTTAATTTCTAGCACTGATGAGCCTAGGACTGTAAAGGAGGCATTTAAAATGTCTAATTCAGACTCTTGGTTGGAAGCCATGAACGAGAAAATGGCATCATTAGAAAAGAATGACACTTGGAGTTTGGTGCCCTTGCCTAAAGGTAGAAATGTTGTTGGCTGCAAATGGGTATTTTAAAAGAAGGTTGGTTTGGATGGCAGTGTGGAAAATTACAAGGCAAGATTGGTTGTGAAGGGTTATTCCCATGTAGAGGGAATTGATTATGGGGAGATTTTCTCTCCTGTAGCTAAGTTAACGTCTATCAGATTTCTTTTGTCACTTGCAGCAGCGTATGAATTAGAGGTCAAACAAATGGATGTGAAGACAACATTTCTTCATGGTGATCTTGAAGAAGAAATCTATATGTCCCAGCCTGAGCACTTTGTTGAAAAAGGTAAAGAAAAACTGGTTTGCAAGTTAAAGAAGTCTATGTATGGGTTAAAGCAGTCACCTAGAATGTGGTACCAAAAATTTGATATTTTTGTATTGTCTTTGGGATTTGTAAGATCAAAATCTGATCATTGTGTCTATTATAAATCTGAAAGTGATCAATTTCTTATTATTGCTCTCTATGTTGATGATATGTTGTTCATATGCAATAGTAAGCTAATGATTTTTGATCTTAAGTCTCAGTTGTCTGCCAAGTTCGAAATGAAAGATCTTGGTGCAGAAAGATATATTATAGGGATGGAGATAACTAGGGACAAGAATAGTAGAAAAATTTGGCTCAGTTAGAGTAAGTATATCAAGACTATTCTAGAGAGATTTTGCATGAATGATTGCAAGCAGCTAGTTGTTCCAGTCTTGCAGGGAACAAAGCTATCTGTTGAAGACTATTCAGAATCTCCTACTGAGATGGAGGACATGACTATTGTACCCTATGCTAGTGCGGTTGGTAGTCTTATGTATGCAATGGTCTGTATAAGGCCAGACATTTCCCAAGTAGTGGGAGTTCTTAGTCAGTTTATGGCTAATCCTAGAATGACACATTGGGATGCTGTAAAGAGAGTTTTCAGATATTTGAAGGGAATTTCAGATTTTTCTTTGTGTTACCATGGGAACCTAGTTGAATCACAAAGGACTCTCAGTATTCGAGGCTATGTGGATTTTGATTGGGCAGGGGACATTAACAGCAGGAGGTCCACCAGTGGATATACTTTCATGTTGAATGGTGGTGCAGTGAGTTGGATGAATAAGCAGCAAGCTATAGTCACTTTATCCACTACAGAGGCTGAATATATGGCAGCTACTCATGCTTGTAAAGAAGCAGTTTGGTTAAAACATTTGTGTCCTAGCATTGGTTTTGATGCAGGGAAAATAACTATTTTCTATGATAGTCAGAGTGCAATTTGTTTGGCAAAGAATCCTACTTTCCATGCTAGGACGAAACATATAGATGTACAGTACCACTTTGTACGAGATATGGTGGAGGATGGAAAGGTCATTTTGGAAAAAGTTGATACTCTAGAGAATGTTGCATATGCATTAACGATGAGAGCGAGCACATACAAGTTCAGGTGGTGTGCCAGTTCCATGGGCCTTAGTGCCCATGATTTTCAGTAGGTTCGTTGTGCCTTGGAGGTGGCTGTGTGATCTTCGTCAAGTGGGAGATTGTTGGAGACAATGTGCCTCAATCTCACAAGCTGAAACCTCTAAAAGGGCCAAGTCAGTGTGACATCTTTTGTGTTTGGCCGACTAGCAGCTTGAATTTTGTTGAATAGTTCAAGTCACTGTGACTTTCCAGGTGTCTTGCCGAAAGCTTCACCTTTGAAGTCATTAGGGAGATGGCCAAAAGGGATACTATTGATAAGAAGTCTTACTGATGTGTGAATGTCTTGCCAAACGGTTACACTTAGGAGTCTTCGGTGTCACATGTGAGTTCGCTATGAACTCCTGGCGACATGTTTGTCTTGCCGATGTTCATCAGGGTAACATGAATGTTCTGGTATGAAGTCTGGGCGATGTTTTTATGTCTCGCCGATGTTGTAGTTTATTCTTGGTATGACTCTTGGTGACTAGTGGTCTCAGGGTAACTTGGATGACTCGATAAGAACTCTCAGCGAGAGTGGTAATTCTTGCTGACCGTTCAGTGCTTGATGTAACTTAAAGTCTTTGGAGTAAAGTCTCAATGATGGATGTGTGTCTCAGGGATGAAGAAGTCGATTGTTGGTATGACTTGAGAACTCGGTATGAACTCTCTACGAATGTGATAAGTCTTCCTGACTATTATTTGGCACTCAGTATAACTTGAGACTTTAGTGGGATGTCTTGGTGAAAGCGATAGTCTCACCGATATGCATGCTGAGGTCGATACAAGTTGTAAGCTCGGTGGAACCTCTTGCCAATGGAAATGACTCTTGGTGACATCAATGATAAGTTTTGTGGCATTGGGGAGACACAATTAGTGTCTCACCGACATGCCAACACAGATTGAAGCCATTTTGACTGAGTGAAGACTATCCTATGTGGATTGTAGTCAACCAATCAGAGAAGCTGAATGGGAATTGTTGGAAGACAGTTTGTTGTGGCAGTTCTGAGATGAAGCTCGACAGACAGGGGTGACATGAATATAGTCTAGTGTAGTAGATGATGTCTGGTTCGATGGTTCGACGCATTCCTATGTGATTGTATGATTAGTCGATGAATTCAATTATGTGAAGACTATAACGTGAATGTTCTGTAACAAGGTTGTTAATGGTGAATGTTGTTGTGAATTGACATTAGAAACATAAGTCGGATATCTATATGTAATATTTATTACTGTAATACAAAGTGAATTCTCTTGGTGTGGTGGGTTTTTCTCCCTTAAGGGTTTTCCCACGTATATCTAGTGTTCATATTTGTTTGTCTATTTCTCTATTTCAATATTCTCTTTCTATGCAATCTTATTTGGACTATAATTGTAAAATTTAAAAGGTATCTCTGCATTCTTCCTTGAGGTTTTGACGTTAGGAGAGTTGCTTCTGCATCTAGCTTTCCTTACAAAAAGTACTAGTGGTGATGCTTTCTTCCTAGGGAAGAAGTTGGGGTCTTGGTTGAGCAAAAAGAAAAACTCAATTTCTCTATCTACTACTGAGGCAGAGTATATTGCTGATACAAATAACTATACTCAAGTGATATGGATGAAATAGATGCTGAAAGATATCAAGGTAGAATATGAAGAGCCTATTGCCATATACTGTGACAACTCAAGTACAATAAATATTTCAAAGAATCTAGTGTCGTATTCCAAGACTAAACATATATCAATCAAGTTTCATTTCTTGAGGGAGAAAGTGAATGAGAAAGAAATCATACTAGAGTATGTGCCTATGAAAGAAAAAACTGTAGATATATTTACCAAGCCATTTCTAAAGGATACTTTTGAGTATCTCAAAGGAATGCTAGGGGTGATTACCCCTCCTGATAAGAATTAAAGATGCATTTACTTGCATCAATCTGAGAGCTTCATTGCTATATTCTCATCTAGATTGATTTTTTCGAGGTTGCTACTTAGGGGCAGTAGTTAGATGTGCAATTATGTGGTTTAGAGCTTGTATGTGGGAAGGTTATTATTACCTTTTCCATTGATGTCAAAGGGGGCGAAGTATAATGTGAAAAAATATTTTCAAGAGGAGAAGTTTTGAAGAAGTAAGTGTGTTTGGTTGATGGTATTTTTCACATCATGTGTTGCCATCAATGCCAATGGTGGAGATTTTTGGATGTTGTGGATATGGTTGTTGATATGTAGTTGTCATTGATGTCAACACTATTAGCATTTGGTGTATCAAAAGTTGTATATGTCAAGGATATTGAGAAAATTATAAAAGAAAGTAATCTAGGTTCCCAATCGAACTGTGTAGGTCATGAAGGTGTCTTGTTCTGTACATTGAAAATTGACTCATTTGGATTAAAGGTTTTATTGTTGAATGTTTCTATATCATCTACTGGAAGTTTCAAAGTTCCACGTGAAGTTTTGAGTATGTTGTGGTATGACAGTGTTTCTATGGTCTCTGTTAGTGTTCTTGAATGAAATTTATCTAATTATGTTAATCTCAGTTGTTGCATATGCTTCTCTATTGTTTCTTGGTGTTCTTTGATGTCTCTAGATCATTCTCTATCTTTTTGGTATGTCCACATTATTTAGAGATTTTGTGGTTAAAGATATTTTCTTGTGCATGTTTAGGTTTTCATGTTCTTGGCCGACATGTTGATGGTAATGTGTTGTGGATCCTCATGGTGAAACTAATTAATGTATTTTTGTGTTGGAGATGTTAATTTGGGTCTCCACTATGTTGTGGCTGACCTTGGTGGGTTTGCATTGAAAATTTATTTGTTAATTTGGGCCGACATTGAAAATATATTTTATTTTCCTAGCCGACTAAGTTGTGATGAAATCCCATGTAGCGGATATATAAGAGCAATTGGTTGAGTGATGTTAGTGTGTGCATAAGTGTGAATTTATGCTAGAGAAAGTGTAAATGTGAAAATAGTGTTTCTATCATTTGATTATTGAGCATAGAGTGAAGAAGTTAGAGTAAAGTGTGAAGAAGGTTTTATGAGCTTAATTGGAATTGTAATCAAGCTTGTGCAAAAGCTATTTTCTCAGTTCATATGCTTGGGATTTTAATCATATTCTGTATTGTTAGACAGTGAGTCCTCTTTTTTATTTGAGTAGTGAGCTCTAGGAAGTGTGCCTGAATGCATGTGCATTCCCCTTATTATTTATTTTTATACTTCTAACAGAGTATAATCTTGTGGACTAACATCCACTGTGGTTTTTCTCCTAATATGGTTTCCATGCAAAAATCTTGGTGTTATTTGTCTCTCTGATGTTTTAATTGCTTGTGATTAATTCCTTATTCATCAGATCTAAGATTAAAGTTAAGATAAGTTAGAAAATTTTATGTTTCTATGACAAATGATTCACCCCCCCTCTCAGTTTTCTATCCTTATATTTCCAACAGTGATTGGGCCACATGGCACCATTCCATTCGCTACTTGTCGACACATGTCAACATGTGATTCACCCACCTCTAATGTCATACTACCATGTGTCAACTATTGAACATGCCACATCACTTGCCACATTGGATGCCACATTGGCATAGTACTAAAACATCATTTTATGGTCATCCATGTCAGCACGATGACATTAACATCTTGGTCAACATTTCCTTGCAAACTTTGACTAGCTGTAACTTCTACGTGTGGGCTCCATTTGAGATGATTAGAGTTATGTTGGATTCATGTCAAAAAGCTCTTCGATGTAATGTCATTTTGGCCCATTTTTGAGATGATCAATTTTTTGAACTAGAATCTCGATCTGGAACCCTTGCTTTGACCAAAATTTGATCGACCATATCTTGAGCATACAAACTCCTTTTGAAATGATTCAAGTTGTGTTGGGTTCATATTAGAGAGCTCTTTAACATGGTGCCAAATCTTGGAGCATCTAGAACAGTTAAAATTTTGGTGAACATATCCACCTGGATCATCCATGAACAACATTCAGACATGAGCACAAATGTTAGGGCCAAATCCCAACCATTGGATTATCTCTAGGATGAAAGGCCACCATCCTATATAATTGTATGCTTTGTCTAAATAAAGTTTGAGAATAAAAACATCTTGATCAATTTGTTGGGTCCATTCAAATGATTCCCAAGAAAGGATTAAGTTATCAAGAATGAATTTTCCCCTAAGAAAACTAGTTTGCTCAGGTCTAACAATTTCTTGCATGATGGGTTTAATTTTTTTGGTAAGAGCTTTAGCAATGATCTAATATGATGTGTTGAGTAATGTGATGGGGTTCCAACCATTCAATGAGTCCTCTTTTTTCCCTTTGGGAATTAGTTTAACCATACCCTAATTAATGATCACACCTAGGGGTCTAATTTATGTACCTTCCAAGTAGACATTGTAAAAATATTCTTTGTTGTGGGGCCATAGAGTGTGATAAAACTCCATAGCAAGACCATCTAAACCAAGACTCTTTTCTAAGGACAAATTATACATGACTTCATCATTCTCCTCCAAGGAAAGGTTCTGGTCAAGAAATTTACTATAGTCAAGTTGAATTTTTTGAGGGATACAATTAGCTAGAGTATTTTCTAGAATGGGAATTAAGGGGTGTTTAATGGAGTCATCAGTAAAAAGTTGTTTATAATGATAAAAAAATCATGATATTATATTGGTTGATATGCAACACACCATCATTAGATTTAATGACAAAAATGTGCTTTTTTTGTGTTTATGTTGTAAAAATTGAAAGAAAAAATTGGTGCTCTTATCTCCATCTTCTACCCATTGTAAGTGAGCCCTTAATTGGGCACCTTTACCCTTATAAGCATCTAGTTTCCAAAGAAGATATTTAGTATTAACAACTGCTAGTTGTAAAGGAATGCAGTGAGTATTGCTATCCAACTGCTTCCTATTTTGCACAAGGTGCACTTTGAGGGATTTCTCAATTCTTCAACATTTAGGTGTTTCTCTCCTACTAAACTCACAAAGGAAATGGGTACATCATGAAATAGTTCTTTCCCACCAGCATATCCATCTATCCTCTTGGGTTCTAGGCTAAGCCTCCTAAGTTTGAAGATGCAAAACATTTAATTTGTAGGGAAGGCCATTAGGAAAGGAATTATCTCCAAGAAGGATAAGGTGGTAAAAATGGGGAGGTGATCAAAGAGTGTGGCAACTAATTCAAGGTGGATAGACAAACCTCTTTCTACCTAGTTTAATCGTCTAGATCTCTAATTCTGCCCCACTCGGTTGGTGGTTACGAATTAGTAGAATGCTCTACTATATTGAAATATCCCCCAATAACCCACTCAATAGTAGATAAATAAATGTGAATCTAGTCCCAAATTTTTTCTCTCTTATCATCGGAGTTGGAGGCATATATGAAACAAAATCCAATAAGGTTACCTTGAACAAGGGTGGTAGCCCACACACAACAATTGTTTGGATCGGATCTAAAGGAAATGATTATTTTAGCTAACCATGGGGCAAGACCCAACTCAACATCTCCAGAACCATCAGGATGAACTATATGGAAAAATGAGCCTCATTCTAGATCAATGCCAACGTAGCTTCAAGATGAGATTAGCTAACTTTCACTTCTTCTAGCATCAAGATATTCATTCAATTGTTTAGGATAGACTTTTTGACTTGATGTTTACGAGATGGGATTGTCAAACCCCTCACATTCTAGGATTGAATATGTTAGTTCATTGAGAGTTAGGAATTTCCTCATTTGAGAGGAGGGTGTTGAATTGATTAGAGACCAATAAGGCATGTAAATCTAAGTATGTATCTGCAAGGGGTCTCTCTCTAGAGGATGATCTCAAGGGGCTTGAGAGGGGTGTTCTCATAGGATTTTCCAACAACAAGGAAGCACCCATGGGTCTAGTTGGGGGTTTTATGGTTGCAATGATTTGAGAAGGCTCAGTAGAATGCTAGGCATTAGAGAGGGGAGGCTTGGCTAGCCCCTTTATCTTTTTGGTGCATTTTCTCTTGGTAGTAAGGATTTCCTTGAAGGTGGCTTGGTTATGAGAGAGAAGAATATAGAAATGCTTCAATATTGGGTTGGGATTCAACATAAGAAAGAATATATGAAGGAGGATGATGAAGGGTAGAAGGGAGGAGATGGAAGGGGCAGCAATGGAAGGGAGTGAAGGATCAGAGATAGGGGCCTGAGGGGAATGAGGTTTACAATAAGGGAAATCTCTAATAAGGTGTCCCTCTTTTTGAAAATAAAAATAGGCATTAGGCTTATTAAGTTAGGTGATCTGTTGATCAAACTCAAAACTAGGGCCAACTAACTTGATGGAATCAAGGAGAGGTTGGATTAATTCCATTTCAAAATAGACTTTGGGGACACCTTCAGACTGGCCCATTTATCTAAGTTGGGTTTGCACCATAGGACCCTTCCTAATTACATTGTTATATCATTGAGAAAGGGATGAAATGCCAAGTTAAGGAGAGGAAACTCCACCCACATTGGACTTTTAAATTTAGAAATCCCTTCTAGGTGGAAGTCAATATCCCAAGCTTGGAGGTAACATTTTTTACCAAAAATTATCCATAAGCCATAATGAAGAGTTGCTTTAGCATTATCAAGGTCTATGTGTAAGGAAATATAGATACAGAAGCAACTCTCCTAATGTCAAAACCTCAGGGAAGAATGCAAATATACTTTTTAAATTTTTCAATTATAGTTCAATTAAGATGCACTCTAAAATAAATAGCAGAAACAGAGAATTAGACAAACATAGATGAACACCAGATTTATGTGGGAAAACCCTTATGGGAGAAAAACCCACCACACCAAGAGAAGTCACTTTGTATTATAGTAACAAAAATTACATAGAGTTTTGACTTATCTTTCTGATGTTAGATTACAACAAATTTCACAATGATCAAAATTGTACAGGAACCTTCACTACTGAATTTGACACCATTTTTTGATGGTCGTTAGTCAGTAGTTTGACAAATCTTTGTCGAAAGAGCGAAAAAATGGCAAAAATCTTTCTGTCACTATTTTTTCGTCGAAAGGTCGACAATGAATTAAACGTTGAAATAACAGTGAATAATTGTCGGTCGACAACATCATGAAATGTTTTGAACTTTCATCAAAATATTGATGAAAACTTCATGCATCCACTGACAAATTACACCAGAAGTTAGTCACTAGTTCGACGAAATGGGCAAGCAGTAGCGTTGAAACAATAGCAGATGTTCGTCGCCATTGTGACGAAATGGGCAAGGAGTAGCGTCAAAACAACACCAAAATTTCATTGAATGTGCGACAAAATAGGCAAGTAGTAGCGTCGAAACAACACCAAGAGTTCATTGACTTTGCAATGAAATTAGCAAGGAGTAGCGTCAGAAAAACACCAAATTTTTTGTTGAAAGTGCAGTGAAATGGGCAAGGAGTAGCATGGTAGCAACGCCAAAAGGTTGTCACAATTGCAACGAAATGTGCAGGGAGTTACGATGAAATCTTCATCGTAGCTATAGCAACTTTGTCGAGCCTTTATGTTGATTCATTGGTGGTTGTCGTCGAAATTGCGATGAAGCATCAATTTTTTTTTTTTAAATATTTGTGGAAATGTACCATTGCAAAGACTGACAACTGGTCATACATATAGACTGCATATTGGTTTGATGCTTCAAACGATGCATTTCTTATATTGAAAAGTGCATTACCTTATTGAGCTTCTCTTTGTTTCTAGAATAGTTTAATATTCTCTAGTTAATAAGGCCAACCACATGACGATGGAAGCTCATTTGGCCCCTTCCCCCCTCACATCACTCTCAATTCCCCAAACCCAATCATATACCATTAATCATTGATTCATCCATTAATAACATATAACATTCATTCATTCATCCATTAATAACATATAATATTCATTCATCCATTAATAACATATAAAATTCATTCATTAACATATAACATTCATTAATTAACATATACACATTCATTCATTAACATATAATATTCATTCCTTCAGTTTGTACATATTATCAAAAATATGGTTGTCATGATATGATTACAATCACTTTTTTTTCTGTTTCTTTTTGAAAGCTACATAAAGCTGAAGTGGAGTATCATTTTCTAAATCAATATCTGTCCCCCCTTTAGTTGTTATGCCCTCTGCTTGTGATCTTAATGTATGCATAGTCATCTTCTCATGACGTGGACACTGCTTCAAGGGGGGATCTACTGCAATAAGAAATAAATGTTAAATTGATATGTTTTATTATTATTGTTACAAGTATTTCATTAATTAAAAGAACATTAGAGTGATTCTCTTTACCTAATGGGTCCATATCATGTTCCTGAACTTTTGTTATAGACTCATGCTCAACATGTTGAACACCTTCTAAATCCTGATCTATAGTTGAAACACGAAAGGTTACATTAATTAATACACCAATTGAAATTAAATATGTTTAAGAGAACATGAGGGTGGTCCTCTTTACCCGATGAGTCCACATCATGTTCTGATCTTCTCTAGCCTGATCATGGTCAATATGTTGATCACGCTCTATATGCTCTAAAGTTGAAACACAAAAGGTTACATTAATTAATACGCCAATTGCAATTAAATATGTTTAAAAGAACTTTAGAGTGGTCCTCTTTACTTGATGGGGCCACATCATATTCTTGATCTTCTCTAGCCCGATCATGCTCAACATGTTGATCACACTCTACATGCTCTAAAGTACTGAGATGCACACCACGACCTTCATTTGCACATTCTGCTCCACCCTCACCAAGCTGCATTCCAATGTCATGTGTTGTATTATCATTGCTTGAATGTTTAAAACAAATAGGAATGTAATTACTTTATGGTGGAAATTAATATTGAATAGATTGCACAAGTATTCAATTTTAAATAAACTTTATTGAGTTTATTTACCTACGTGTCAGATGCAATGGAAGATTGTGTTTTCCTAGTCAAGACTCTTAGGTGTTTAGCCATGACTCCATAGCCTTGCTAGAAGGCAATCTTCGTGTCCTCTTCTTTGGGAACTCTATTGAATTTAGAGCCCTACATTTTTGCGTAAGATCATGAATTTTTCTCTATGGTGTGATAAAACCAAAATTATTTTCAATTTATTATAATTTGAATGCAATATTTCATTTATTGATACTTACAATTCGTGCTCTAATTTCATATAACCACCAGAGCCAAGTTTGTGTTGCTCATGCTTTTCTAGTCTTGCCTTTGTTGCCTTCGATGTGTCGGCCCTATGAAAAGTTTGAAATACGCTAGATTATGTAAAAAGAAAGAGTAATCAGATATAATTACATTGTTGATAGTATCACACATAGCATACTACTTTTTTAAAAAAATTTAATGGCATTTCCATAGCATACAGACATTGAGAGCATATAAAATACAGAGTTCAATCCATGAATTATAGAAAATAGATTTTTGTTGGTTATATTCATATCGCTGATTACATTGCACAAAACATACTACAACTGCATAAATATCAAATGGTGATAGTTGTCTATGCTACCACATTTTTCATACATGTCTACCAAAGCATTTTATCAAATAGTTCACTGCCTTGTTGCTATGGCTAAAAGACTAAAATAGGTGCCTTTCAAACAAGCTATGGATGCTTGGAAAAAATCTATCAAAGCATTAATAGTAAATAGCAGCAGACAAGGCAAGAACGTGCTGTGCCCGTGGTTCATAGGATGGAATGCCATGACAACTTCATAGCAATTTTGCTTGTCATGGCATTCAAGTATGGCATTCCATCACCATGAGACCACATTTTTTGAAGCATTTTTTCAAATAGTTCACTACCTTTCTATGCTACCACATTTTTCATACATGTCTACCAAAGCATTTTATCAAACAATTCAACACCTTCATGCTATGGCTAAAAAGTAAAACCTCAAACAAAGTGCTTCTCGAACAAGCTATGGGATGCTTGGAAAATCTACCAAAGCATAATAGTAGTTAGTCAACATAGACAAGGATTGTTTGAAAAAATGCCTAAAAGAAATGAAGTCTCACGTTGATGGAATGCCATGAAAATCCATAGCAATTTGCTTGTCATGGCATTTGTCATGGCATTCCATCACCATGAGACTACATTTCTTTGAGACATTTTTTTCAATCAGTTCATTGCCTTGTCTATGCTACTTCATTTTTCATACATTTCTACCAAAGCATTTTATCAATAGTTCATTGTCTTGCTGCTATGGTTAAAAGCCTAAAATAGGTGCTTTCTTTAAATAAGCTATGGATGCCTGGAAACAATCTATCAAAAGCATAATAGTATAATAGCATAGACAAGCAGTAATGAACTATTAAAAATGCTCAGTAGTTGTGGAAGAGGATGGGAATGCCACGACAACTATACCAATTTTCTTTGTCATGGAATCTCATATACATTCCATCACCATGAGACCACATTTTTGAAGCATTTTTTCAAATAGGTCACACCTTTCTATGCTACCACATTTTTCACAATGTCTACCAAAAGCATTTTATCAAAACAGCTTCAACTTCATGCTATGGCTAAAAAGTAAACCCCAAACAAAGTGCTTTCAACAAGCTATGGATGCTTGGAAAAAATCTACCAAAGATATAGTATTAACATGCATGTGTTAACTGTTTTAGGGCTTCTAGAAGAAATGGGAGTCCACGTGTGATGGAAATGCCATGACAATCCATAGCACTCTCTTGTCATGGCATTCCACTGGCGAGACTACATTTTACATTTTTTCAAGGCTCAACGCCTCTTGTCTATGCTAATGCGATTTTCATACATGTCTACCAAAACATTTTATCAAACAGTTCATTGCCTTGCTGCTATGGCTAAAAGCCTAAAATAGGTGCTTTCAAACAAGCCATGGATGCTTGGAAAAAATCTATCAAAGCATAATAGTAAGCAACAAGCCATGGTCTCATGGTTTTTTTTGCACAAAAATCAGCTCAATTTTATTCACATCTTTTTGCATATTTTAAACACATTCTTTTGGCGATTTTGTAGTTTGAAATGGAAAAAAATCATTGGACTAAAAGAACATTTTTCAAAAATCGTGGAAAACCGTCTCAAATCAAGTACGCTTTTAAATCGTGATTAATTAGGATTTTGCAGATTTATGCTTCTATATCACATTCCTTCCTTGGGTCCGGGTGGTGTTCCTTCCTTTTTTCTTTTTAGCCTTCCTTTCCATCGGACACTAGGTCCTTCCACTCTCCAAAATCATGGGGACACTCAGACTTTTTTCTTCTAAATGTGACCTATATTGGTCCCTCAGATACTTTAGATAGGTACCAACTTTCTTAAGGACCTTGGTTCGATTGAATGTTTTATCACTGAACAACACAACTAAATGGTTAATGAGCTCGTCTTTTAAATCTTCATTTTGGGAATTCCACCTTGTACGTATGGTGGGCCCGAAGAGCTCCAATGTAATATCACTTAGATGTTTATAAAAAACATCATTTCCTGCAAAATGATCATGGGCTCAATAGTCTAAAAATAGCGATCAATAAGTAAATTTCAATTAGATTATATAGAATAATAATTAAAACATTTTAAAGTACCTAGGACCTTCTCTATCTTTATGGGAATGAAATCCTTGGTCACAACAAGTGTGACCGGCAATGTTCTCGTACTAGTAATATGAGAAGATCCAGGAAATGTTGCTAAAACATCACTAGTACTAGTGGCCTCTGCATCCTCAGGTACATGTCTTGACACATGTTCTAGTATGTGTTTGTTACTAGAGGGTGCGTTAATGGATCCCTGCATGGTATGTGTTGCCAACATTTCAAATGACAACATAGGCACGAATGATGGGGTCAGATAATGTGATGTATGCGTAGGAAGACCAAGATGGATACTTGTACCAACCCTTACTCCTCTGGAAGCACTTGTAGTGCCCTGATCATGGCTAGGAGTATCATGATGAGGCAAATAACCCTATAAAAACAACACATATTTTAGTTCATGACATAAAAGAGTACAAAATATAGAACCATGAATGAACTTATGTTATAATTAAAGACCTCATGACAACTTGCAAGTTTTGTAATCTCTCTGTCAATACTTTAACCCTCTCTCTTATCTCATCTATTTGAGGAATTTTGAACATCAACTGAGTCATTTCTTCATTGCATTTTTTCATGAGCTTCTTTATCGTATCGAAAGGGTTTGCTGAATAAGCCATGTCATCATCAGAAAATATTGACTGCACCTCACTATGGATGCTCTTTTCTATTGTTGGTGCCTTTCCCCAATTAGTCGACTGCAACAAGAAAATTAAAAAAATATTGAAATTAACCCAAAAAACTTATGAAAAAAAATAATAATAAAACATTTTGCTCATATCTAATTTGTACAATTACAATGAGGTAAACCTGTTGGGTAGAAGTGTCTGAAGATGCATCGTGATCTGTGCTCTAGGCTAGAGCCTTCTCCATACGATCAATGTCCCCCTGTGATAAAAATTAAATATAAAAAATCATTACCAAAATGAAACCAATAGACTTATGAAAAAAAACATAAGAATAAAATGGTATATTGGAGTCATTAATTGGAGGTTGGGTAAAATGGTACATAGTATGTACCACCTCCATAGTAACTGTGTTTGTAACTAAGCGATTTAAATTGTAATCGATTAGCAACTCTTCCCCCACAATTATTGATTTTATCGCACATATGAATACATGGTTTCCCTCATGCGCCTCGAATATGCAATTGGGTTGCTTATTTGTTGACCCAAGTCATGTACTATTTATAAACCCTACAATATTCCTTGATGCTTTTATCCTTCCCTCAATGTACATAGCCACTCCTTTATTTTGATCCATATCTTTTAGTTGTATATAATTTTTTGACAGTGCATACCTACACATAATTTGTGTATATCAAACCAATTGCATCCAATGTTTGTAATTGTAATAGGGTCCAACATACTTGATCAATTTAGTAACTTTGTCATAACAGACCTTTATGCCGTCCATGCAAAATAGGCCCAAACCATGTAATGAGGATGGTGCTATGAGATATATCCTCTCGTTGACACAAAAATTGGTGTTTACTGGAGGAAGTTCCTTGGGTACCCATTGTTTCCATAGATGTTTGTACCTCAAGGGTACCTCAACATCCCCTATGCTCTCATCATCATAAGAAGATGACCTCCCTTCAGTAATAAAAAATTCCATGCATTTATGGAATTTTCTTCTAATATTTTGACCTCTAGTTGATCTCCCTCTTTTAGACATACTACATGTCTCACTTTCCTCTTCTCTTCCTGAATTTCCCTCGCTTGAGGAAGACAGATTTGAAAAATACCTATTTGGTGGTACCTGCACTCATAAGGATGTTGGATGAAGTTCTTTCATGGTGATGTGATCCTAAGGTGACATTATGATTAATCTATCATTTCATCGCTAGAATTTCACAGGTTATAAGGTAATCAAGTCTTGATAGATTGCAAGCTATTGTTACTACCGTCCAAATGTGTCCATCACAAATCAAATCTACTTAACGTTTTAACTTCCAAACTTTGTAACAAGTGTTAAATGTGACTATGGTCCACCAGTTACACAACCAAGGCCTCAAATGTATTCTCTAATTGTAATCAAAGGACTTTTTCTCTTCATTCAAGTAAATAAACTTGAAGGGAAACACCACCAAGTGGTTTATTGGACACCTACATGACTAAAAATAGAAGCAAATTTACATTTAATTTCCATATGTCTAAGTGGTTAATGGGGAGGGAGTGTGTACTAGCCTGGTTATGTCATCATAAGTTTACACTTTGGCAATAATTTTTTTTAAGTCATATTAAATCTTCCTATGTCTAATTGCTAGGAGATTTTTGGTATGTTTTAAGGTAGGATGATTGATGAAAGAGCCCAAAGACTAGCCTTTCTCCATGGTATCCAGGTACACATAGCAACGGTCTTCTCTTATACGGTTGGACATGATTTAAAGAACTTAGTTAGGAATTATTCATTTAACCTAAGATTTTCTCATAATGCCATCATTGGAAAAGTATGATCAAATTCTTCTATTATGAAGAATTGGTCTATGTGCCTCTAGTAATCACTATAAATGTTTGTAAGGATAAAATGACTAATTGCATCAAGTAGGAGAGAATCAACTTTGAGTTCTTCAAAGATTATATTCCTCTATTCATAATTTTTAAGGGTTGTGTGTGGAGGAGGTTATCACTACCAAGAAGGGAGGAGACCTTTCCTTGTATTCTTTTATAATTTTCATTATTCTTATTTATTTTACACCTACATTTACAAATACACATACATATGCATTTACTGTTTTCATTTATTTCTCATGTAGTTTAATAGTTTGATCTGATGGAGCCTCAAATTTAAGTCCTTGATTTCCTTTTGTTACTAGTTTTTCTTGATTATTCGGAAGGTGCCTCGGGCTGGAATTTTTCTTTTCTTCCATGAAACCTTCATGTTCTATCTTTGGGTTAGGTCTTTTCTATCATTACCTTTAGAGGAGGGGTTCAAAAAATAACTTATGTCCCATTGAATCATCTAGGCTAGGCCCCTTTTTAATAAAAATGCTAAATATTTCACCTGACCCTTTTATTTATTAAAATCTGGGTCGGTCTGTGCCTTGCACTTTTAAAACAACATTGAGTCATCGACTGTCATTGCCCTAGGCGGTGTCCCTTTCTTGTTATTTTCTTCTAAGTATTTTTAATGTTTTGCAGGGGTTATTTTCATGACCGTCGATTTCCCTATGGTTGATTTTGACCATTCCCCGTGATCTCGCGATGACACCGCCACTGGTTGTTTGGTGATTGCGATATCGTGGGCAGGCACCATGTGTCCCAATTTGTCGATGTTGAAAAGAGTAAAAAAAAGTGTTTAATATGTGTATCAGACTTTAGTGCATTATGGAGTGGGTTACTAAACCACATGTGAGATGCATGTGCTCATGATCAATGGTGATATTTTAACCTTGGTGAAAAAAGTTGTTCGACGGATAGGTATTTATATTGCACCCTATTATGTATAATCATGGTCACCGATGAAGGGAATCAATGGTTGCCCCTATCGCATGATCCTAAACTAAAGGGAGTTTAATGATCGTGATATCCTGGGCGGGCACCATGTGTATTCTTTTGGCGCTGCATGTTATGGTGGGTCCTTGATAATGACGTGGAGATGTTGTCAGCTTCTTTGAAGGTGACCATTTGATAATTTGACAGAAATAGGAGATCGACGGTGAAGATTTAAATTTGCATCAAATACAATCGAAGCCGTTGGCATGACATGCAAATAAGCTTTAATGGCAGACAAGATGTCTTTTGGCCATTTCTCATAAATTCTAAGTATTTAATTTCAGGCTATCTTCACCACAAGGGAATTCAAGTGTTTTTGAAGTGGTCTAGAGCTAAAGATAGAGTTTTTTCAAAATAATTACAACAGGGTTTGATTTTCTGCAGGGCATGAAATCCCATGAGTTACTTTCTTTATCACTATTTCTGTTTGAATGTGATTCTTGTGGAGGGTTGTTTTGTGTTGGTCAGCAATTTTCTAGATTAAGGTTCTAGGGTTACTGGTTCTTTTGAATTTAGGGAAATTGCAAAATTCTACTGTAATTTCGTTTTGGGTAGCCCTAGTTTGTTCACAAATTTGATCTTAGGAGAAGCCTTGGTTGTTTGAAATGGTGCCACTAAAGCAACATTCTAGCCTTATTGATTATTTGCAAAGGAATCTATACAATGATTTCCTTGACCAATTCCCTTTGTCAACAAATGACAAGAAGAGGGGTTTGATCTTAATAAATGGGACAGCCTTAGGTAAGGGATTAAGATATAGAACCTATAACATTGCGGATGCTAGGGTACAAATGACGGGCTTGGAAATGTTTAGGAGATGGTATGGGCAGCGAAATATGTCTCATCCTTTTTCAAATGGTTGGAGATATGATATGGGAAAACTTGTGGTGTTGAATGTATTTCTTGATGTTGACCTACTCAGGGCAGTGGCTACACAGTATGATCCTATCACAAGGATTATCAGGGATAATGATGGCAAGGTTTTACTGAATAAAAATGTAGATGAGATTCGGTAGGTTTTTGATTTAAGTGAATACAACTCATTCTTGGTCCAGATAGACCTTGATGAAATGAAGTAGGAATATGCTAGGGCACAACCTCTTTTCAGATTAAAGCTGCTTCCTCCTCATCTAGCTAGGGTGGGTAGTTCAACAATTCACATCAGCCCAACTAACCGGGAACCTTTCAAGTTGAGTTGTTTTGCTGATCATTTCTTTGCAAATTTTTATTCACTTTTCCAAATTTTAGGTTTTAGCCCTAATATTGTGATGCCCATTGCTTATATGTTTATGGGGGCTCAAATTCAGCATCCTAACTTTCCTGTAGTGTACGACTATGCTTCTTTCCTTACTGAAAGGATACATGAGGGTTTGTTGAACTTGTATGTGGGGGACACTAGTATTCCTTTCTTTTGGTACTCCTTATTAATGCATATTTTCTTGTACAAGAATGTCGATTTCTTCTCAAAGAAAATGGAGTTGAGGCAGGAGATGAATGGAAAAAAATTACCGATGCAGGCTTGGAGTGTAGACTTGTCTTACAACAAGGGAGATGCCAGTTTTGTGTAGTTTGATAACTACTTTGCTTCCATGCTCAAAGCTAGACTAATGGTGAATGTGCCAAGGATTCTTGATGATTTTTATGACTTCCTCTGACCCAAAGTGAGGAAGCTTGATTTGAAGGTGTGTCATAATTGGGGTGACATCATTCTATACCCTGTAAGCATTGTCCTAAGGGTTTATGGTTTCTAGGGAGCTCCTCATATTCTCCCATATAATGTACCATCAAGAATGGGATTTGCAGAGGTCATGTGGTAACTAGGTTGCATTTATAAAGATAATTTGATAGGAAAAGGAAAAGGGACTTTGTTCCCTGATTATACTGTTGTTTTAGACTTTGTTTTTTCCAAGGGAGGATGGGTTCACTTTGACAGATATTTTGATGACTACCATTTGAAGAGTGAATCTAGGAGGCAACATGATCCTGAGGGATTTTTTACCCTATTTAGGAAAAAAATTAAGGGTGGCAAGTTTGCTCATGTTTTCAATTTTCTTGAGGATTTGATTAGAAATCAGTTCAATTTGAGCCAGTAGGAATTAAATAAAGAGAAGTGGATTGCTTATGAGAAAATGTTGGCCATGGTGCATAAAAAGGATCCAAAATATGATCCACTGATGGAGTTCACTCCATTTCACAAAAGAATTGATTTCTTGATGAATAATTTCAAAGAAATCATGAGCACCCTAAGAACCAAGAAAATAAACTTGGAACTGGACTGGGGAATTCAAGGATTAGAGGCGAGGCTTGAAGAAACAAGGCTGACCTATTAGCCACTAGTGGATAGGCCTCTATATAGGAGGAAGAGAGATGATAGCAGTGATGAAGAAGGAGGATATAAAAAAGGGAAACAAATAATGAAAACATCATCACAATTGGGTCATGGGATTAGGAAACCTGGGGGAATAAAGATTGTGGATCTAGATTCACCACCAAGAAATGACCCTGTAGAGTTTCCATAAGAGCCAAGCATTAAGAGGCGAATAGTTGAGGAGTCACAAGAGGCTCTGGTGGATGAAATAATCATAACTGATTAGGACATGCAGGTTGTCATCCCCTGCCTTTCTAGATCAACACAATTGGTGCTAACTGATATGGATATAAAGGGACAGTGTTTATAGGATGCCAGGATGGTGGCTTGCAAGGCATTCTTGGATGATGATTCCTTCATGAAAACTCATGTGTTCTTGTAGTTGATTTGCAGGATGAAACTTGAAGAATATTAGGATAAATGTAAGACCAGGAGGGAATCAAGACTTGATAGGTCTGACCAAGAGAATGATGATGAAGTCAAAGCTTAATTAATGGAGCAATTCGAAAGCATCACTCTTGATGAAGGAAACTTGTATCTCAGGCTGGTGTCTTACTACTCCCTGAATGGGACATAGCTGATAATGTAGCATTCAATGCTATTATGCAGTATAAGAATCCTATGCAAAATAGTGAAGAAGAAGTCAAGGCAACTCTACAAGACTCTTCTTTTAGTGAGGAATATGAAACTTTAACCATATGGGCACTAGCACCTCAAGGTAGAAAACCAAATATGGCTGATATTAGCCCAAGTCCAAGGGGTGGGCTCATTATCAAGAGAGCTTTTGAAACATCAACAATAGAAGCCACAAGCCTAACACTGAATGTGGCCAAATTGGTCTAGAAGACAGCTGAAAGAGATGAAGCTAAAAAGAAAAGCCTAATGGAAAAGTGCAATGCAATAATTGGGGAGTATAGTAGAATGCAACAAAAAAATGTTGAGTTGCAATTTGAAGTAGATAGATTGAGATACAAGCAGGTGGGAGAATCCTCCAGTGCCTCTACTATCAGAGCAATACCTACTACTTCAAGGTCATTGCCCACTATTATCCAATCATTTCTACTCTTGGATCCCCAATTCAGACACTTGCTAATAGCCCTACACCAGGGCCAGTCGAAGAGGAAGATGAGTCTTCAGCAGATCCTACCAAAAAATAGATGAATAAAATCACAAAATTACAGGTTTCCCTAAGGGCGAGTGAGGATGGTGCTATGGCTAAACATAATGAGGTGGTTGACACTATTTTAAGGCATTTAAATTAGAAGGTTGATTCTAGATTGCCAACTGTACATTCTTTATATTCTTTATTCTTGGGTGGAATACAAAAAATTAACAGAGATCGGGAAGTGGTTCTACCTTTGGTTGAGAAGTGGATCGCTCGGGCCACTGATTTAGATGTTATGTTTAAGGCTTCCAGATTTGATGTAAATAATAGGCCCCAATCATTAAAGCCTACTCAAATCTTTGTGAAATCATTGAAGGGATTTCAGGCCTTGCCTGATGATTTGAGTAGGAAAATTAGAGAACTAGTAAAGAGTTTTGATGATTGGAATGACACTTTTCAGCTAGATGTAATAGATGCATAAGGAAATATTAAGACACTGTAGCAGTGGCAAGATAGGGCATAAGAGGTTATTAATGCACAAATCAAATTGATTTGTGATGACTCAGACCATGACTTGTTAGTAAGCAACATGGATAAAATAATTTATACTAGCATGTTCTTAGAGTCATTTGAGAGGGAGGCCAACCAGGTTGCGGTGAAATTCACACCTTACAATACCAAGGTGAGGGAGGTGGTGAATTTTAATTGGCCAACAGATGAGGAATATCAGAATTGGGTGGACAAGTACTTAATCGAAGAGGAGTGAAATGGTTTCTTTTACTAGCAACTGACAACTCAACAGTTATATTATAACTGATTATGGTTTTGTTTCCATGGTGGCTTTGGGCACATGTTCTAATGTGTGAAAAATGTTGCAGCTATTGTGTAATGAGAAGAAACCAATGAAAGGATGGTCCGGGACTTGGTGGTTTTGATCATAGTTTTGAATTGGCACATAGCAGTTCAATTGACCGGTGACGTGTAATTTCTGGCCCGATGCTTGTTTCTCCTTTGTTTTCTATAAGAAGGATTTCAAAGCTAGAAATAAGGGTTGGCAAGCCAGATATTTTTAAGGTCAAGTCTAGGTATAGTTCTAGAGCAAATTGTAAGAACCTTTTTGAATGTTAAGCCAATTTAGGTTTGGGGTTATCCTGTAATGGGTTTTAAAGTTATGGAGATTTGACGTTTCATAAGCAACACTAGCATTTGAGCTATGATGTTATATCTCGAGCTCATGTCTCTCCTTTGTACAAACATATCATAATTTTGAATAGAATAATCAAGGATTATGATGTTCATCTCATTTCTCTGATGTGTGTGTTTTTTGTTTTGGCTTTAATTCAAAGAATTAATTAGAGTGCTTGGATGGAATCATGGATGGGTATGTTTGTAGAGGGATTTAGTAAGAAGTATTAGACTGGGATAGGAATTGACACTATTGTAATGCAATATTGCCAGGGATCATGCGTGCTAAGTATTTAAATTTGTTGTTGAATCATGAATGTTTGTGAATTTGACTCCCCAATGGTATATGGCACTGATCTAAATTGTATGAATTTTTGAAACTCTTTTTCTGTATGTCTTTGCTTAGGGCTTGCTGCCAAATTGCAAATAAAATGACTATCATAAGATACGAAATAATGTTGTAATCATCTCATGCTCCAAGTAGTTGATATTACTGGTGAAAGGCTAATTCATTTTAGTGGTATCCTATTCTGTTGAGCTATTTGTGGGATTATCTGTGAATTGTTAATGATTGTTTATGAGTTTGGTGTAGAGATCATAAACACATTATAGGGACCACCCTCTTGGGTCTTGTAGAGCCCAAAGTGTAGGAGGTTATTATTAAAATCCTTGTCATTTGGTCTAGGTCCTTCAAGCTTCCCTTGATTGGAATTGGCAATTCCATAGGTAGATTAGAAGACCAACTTGGTTTATAGGAAAAAACACCAACATGATCGATTTCATATTATATGTGTTGAAGACTTTAGAATTTCAATTACATTAATTTATGGATATGTTGTATCTATAACACTACAAAACCATATGCTCTTTGCATTTACACTTGCATTTAGAAATACACATTTATATACATAGATATAGATTTCTTTAATGATATGTTGCATTTATTATTCAAGGAGAGCATCCAGTAATTGCATTTATGTTTACATTTAAAAATACATATACATATATGTGTGTGTGTGTATCATTTATATTCAGTGTTTAGAAACAACCCATTAGGTCTACACATGGATAAAAATTCATAAAATCAGATCTCTCATACATGTTTTGTTGAAACCTAGGCACTATTCATGCATCCTACAATTACAATAGTATCCACGGGGCCTCTTACACAAGCTATAGTAATCACAAAAAGTGTAAGAGCCACTTTATATCATGTTTGGACTACAAAAATGAAATGAAGATTGTATGAAAGAAATGAATTAGTTTGCATGCTTTTATTAGTTACGGAAAATAGAGTGAATTTGGTGAAGCCATGACGTGCTAACAAGGTGTGAAAGTTTATGAGTGCTAGCCACATTAATTTTTGTTGTTATAAATAGATGGGCACTTGAGAAAGACGATATCTTTGTCAAGTGGGCAGATTGTGACATTAAGGTAAAACAGAGTAAAGAGGTATGAAATTTGCATCGGGGAGTTATGCTCAAGGTAGCATGCCATTTGATTAAAGATATGATAGTTCTCCTTTAAGACCTCTTCAATGTACCCATTGCACACTTAAGGAGACAAAGATAAATATAGGGAAGAAAATATAGAGAGAGAGGGAGATAATAACAAACATACATATAGAAAGGGAGAAAAAGAGATAGAGAGGGGTAGAGAGATAAAGAGATAAGAATGAATAGATAGAGATATAGGGAGGGTGATTGTTATATCTCTCCCCATCGCTCTCTATATCTCCCACTATCTATGCCACTCCCGCCTCTTCCCCCCTCTATCTATTGAGCTATCTCTCCCTCTCCCCCCTTTCTCTCTCATTCACTCCATCCCTCGCTCCATCTCTCCTACTCTATATCTCTATATCTATTTATCTTTTTATCTCCCTCTTACTCCTCTCTATATACCCAAGAGTAATTAGGAGGTGGAGGGTTGGCTTAAGGGAGGGAGGGAGGGCAGAAGGGAGAGAGTGGGAGAGGGTGGTAGAGAGTGGGAGAGGGTGGGAGAGAGGGTGGAAAAGAGTGGGAGAGAGTGGGGGAG
>VDFB02127671.1:0-23372 GCA_007258455.2 Sequoia sempervirens
GAAGTGCACATGCAAAGTTTCACATTCTACCACCTTTGCATGATCTTTCCACCACCTCTCTATGGTTCTCCAACTTAGGAAGGCGGAAATAACAGAGTTTTCACATCAAATTTGATATATATCAATTCAAGACTCAATTTTTGTAGTGTTGAAATGTTAATTGTGATTGGATTGTAGGAATTTAACATTATACATTGGTTATTTATATTTTTGTTAGTAATTCTATTTGAGTGATATACAATTGAACATTGAAAAGGAAGCAATCTTGTGAAAAGCTCAAATTGTTGAGGAGTTTGATTCAAGAAAAAAAAGACTACATAATTGGGTAGTTTCTCCATTCGAATCTCTGGTTTTTAGGTATGTCAAGTCTTTACACATTTTCTTTACATTTTCATTAATTCTATTATGTTTCTTTATCATCTCTTATCATACATGCTTAATACAATGCTTTGATTTTTTTATTATGCATATTCCATGTTCATCAAATTTTTTGTTTCTCATTATACCCTTAGCCCCTCTTGGGACATTTTAAACTACACAATTCTTTACACTTGCCAATTACATTTTAAACCACATCTCTTTGAGGCATTTTGTTAAACAATTGACCCACCTTATGTATGCTTCCACATTTTGTATACACATTTACAAGAGTAGTTATAACTATGTAATATAATACATCATTTCTCATTCCTTTTTTTTATGGATGTGCATACCCCTTTCTAAAGCTTCCATTTTGGTTATAGGCATGGGGATGTTGGAAAATGCTTTGGAATTTGGTTTTACACCTAGAAATTGCATTTTCTTGAAATTTTCTAAAGCCTTTATAACAAATCCATTTTGTGCATATCCTAGAATCATTGTAGTCCATAAGGACATATCTCATTGAGAAATTTTGTCAAATAGTTCATGTGCCTTGTATATACATGTCTACCAAAGAATTTTATCAAATGTGTTAGACAAGGCAATTTGTTGTTTGAAAAAATGCCTCAAAGAAATGAGGTCTCATGGTGATGAAATATCATTCCATCAACATGAGATCACATTTATTTGAGGCATTTTTTTCAAATATCTCACTACCTTGTCTATGCTACCACATTTTCCATAGATGTCTACCAAATAATTTTATCAAACAATGTTAGACAAGGCAATGAGTTGTTTGAGAAAATGCATCAAAGAAATGTGGTATCATGGTGATGAACATCACCATGATACCACATTTCTTTGAGGAATTTTTTCAAAAAACTCATTCCCTTGTCTATGCTACCAAATTTTCCATACATTTCCCATTTTGTGCATATCCTGCAATCATTGTAGTCCATAAGGACATATTTCATTAAGGAATTTTGTCAAATAATTCATGTGCCTTGTCTATGCATCCACATTTCACATGTTTCTAGTAAGGAAATTGCAACCATAACACTCATGAAAGTCCCCCCCTTTTATGTTTTGATAGATGTCATACCCCATTCCAAGGTTCCCATTACAATGTAGTGAGCTCACTTTGGCTTGTCGATGTGGTAGAATTACGTGACAAGGTAGTGGAGTTAATTTGAAAAAATGCCTCATAGAAATAGAGATCTCCTTGTTGATGTACTATATGAGGCATTTTTTTAAACATCCCACTACCTTGTCAATTCTATCACATTGACAAGCTAGTGAGCTCACTCACTACCTTGTCTATACTACCACATTTTTCATATATGTCTACCAAAAAAATTTGTCAAAAAATTCACATGGATTTTCCATGCTTCCATTTCGTGCCTATCTTGCAATCATGACATTCCACGACACCACATTTCTTTAAGGAATTCCATCAAAAAATTCACGTGAGCTTTGTCTATGCTAGAAATACTTTAAAAAAAAGAAGATTTGTCTACTAAGACAATTGCTACCATAACACTCATGAAAAATACCCCCTTTTATGTTTTGATAGATGTCATACCCCATTCCAAGGTCCCCATTACAAGGCAATGAGCTCACTAGCTTGTCAATGCGATAGCATTGACAAGGTATTGGGTTGTTTGGAAAAATGCCTCATGGAAATGGGGTCTTACATTGATTACATCATCGTAAGACCCCATAGCTTTGTCTACTAAGACAATTGCAACTAATATAACACTCATTAAAATCCCTCCTTTTATGTTTTTATAGATTTCATACCCCATTCCAAGGTCCCCATTACAAGGTAGTGAGTTGTTTGGAAAAATGCCTCATGGAAATGGGGTCTTATGGTGATTACATCACCGTGAGACCCCATAATCATCGTAAGACCCCATTTCCATGAGGAATTTTTTCAAACATCCCACTAACTTGTCCACAATGACAAGCTAGTGAAATCACCATGAGACCCCATTTCTATGAGGCATTTTTTCAAACAATTGCATTAACAAGCTAGTGAGCTCACTCACTACCTTAATGTCTATGCTACCATATTTTTCATACATGTTTAACAGAACATTTTTTCAAACAATTCATATTCTTTTTCCATGCTTCCATTTTGTGCCTATCTTGCAATCATGGCATTCCACAAGACCACATTTCTTAAAGGCATTCCATCAAAAAATTCATGTGAGATTTGTCTATGCTAGAAATACTTCAAAAAAATTAGCTTTATCTACTAAGGAAATTGAAACCATAACACTCATGAAAATCCACCCCTTTTATGTTTTGATAGATGTCATACCCCATTCCAAGGTCCCCATTACAAGGTAGTGAGCTCACTAGCTTTTTAATGTGATAGCATTGACAAGGTAGTGGGCTATTTGAAAAAATGCCTCATAGAAATGGGGTCTCACAGTGATGTATGTACCACAATGAAACCCCATTTCTATGAGGCATTTTTTAAAACAACCCACTACCTTTTCAATGCTACATCATTGACAAACTAGTGAGCTTTCTCACTTCCTTTTCTATGCTACCACATTTTGCATACATGTCTAACAAAATATTCTGCCAAACAATTCACATGCCTTGTCCATGCTTCCACATTTCTCATACATTGCTTCCAAGAGAGTTACAATTATAAAATTTGAGAAAAATCCCCCTTTCTTTCAATGCTTTGATTGATGCCCATACCTTGTTTCAAAGTTAGGATGTTAACAAAAGTTGCAGAATTTGGATTTATAGTCATGCTGATTGTATTTTCTTGAAAGTTTGTAATGCCTTTTAAAAATCCATTTTGTGCCTATCTTGCAATCATGGCATCCATGAGACCACATTTCTTTGAGGAATTCTATAAAAAAATTCATGTGAGCTTTGTTTATGCTAGAAATACTTTTAAAAAAATTAGCTTTATATTTACCTTGTGTTCTTATTGCACTTGTTTATTCATCATGGTTGAGCGACATTTACTCTTCTACAAGATGATTTTATGTATTTTGTATGAAGGGTTGAATGACATATATTTAATTTATTTGTATGGATTCATTTTTTAGGAACTAATATTTGTCTCTTTATAATGGTATAGATAAAATTATCTATCATGCTGAGGAAATGATCAAGGATTAAACCAACACAGGAAGAGATAGAAGCTAAGAATGTAAAGAAAGCAGCATGGATGAGGGAACATATTGAGAAGAAGAAATTGGAAATGATTGACGAAGACATGCCAATTGAAGAGGAACTTCAACCATCAAGAAGAGATATTGAATTGGCAACACAAAGGGAAGGAATGTGAAACCTTCATGCTAAGAGATATTTGAATACCATAGTTGCAGAAACACCCTCTACCACAAGTGAATATGGAGGGACACCATCTACCACATCTCAAGTTGAGAGGACATAATCACTCACATTTGAGGAAGGAGGTATGCAATCATTCCCATCTCAACCTCAAGGTACACCATCTATTCCATCCTCGATCGAAGGTACACCATCTAGCCCATCTCATTTAAATATTGATGAAATTCTTAATGTTGAGATGAATTTACCTGAGAGAACAAGACCTTAAATTTTGCATAGAAAGCTAAAGTTTTTGATTAATATTGATGAGAATATTTTGAATCCAATGGAAGGTAAGATTCCAAAACACACTTGTAGAAGATATGCTCATAAGATTTGGAGAGTGTTCTTTGAAAATTTAAATGAGACCTCAAGATGTCAACTATTTGTTGAAATGATGTGAAGTATAAAGTATAGGTCCATCATGAAGATTCTTAGGTTGAGAACATTGGATGGGTGTGTGCAAGAAGTTGAGTCCACTTTTTGGCCAAAAAGTGGAAGTGTTTTCCCTGATTTTCAGAATTTGTTACAT
The DNA here is from genome assembly GCA_007258455.2 of Sequoia sempervirens. Taxonomy (NCBI): domain Eukaryota; kingdom Viridiplantae; phylum Streptophyta; class Pinopsida; order Cupressales; family Cupressaceae; genus Sequoia; species Sequoia sempervirens. The sequence goes on from VDFB02127671.1 coordinate 4,253, forward strand.
TTGAACTTAAAATTTGAAGCACTTAGAGATGGAATCTTAAAAAAATTCACTAATCATAAAATGTACTACTCAGAGTCTAGTTTCCAAATATGTAATTTATTTCAATACCGAGATGATAAAAATTGATTTTCAATAGGCGTTTCTAAAAGCCACTATTTAAAAGTCACTTTTTTTTACCATACCATGCACGTGTACATCATCCATATTTTGACCTAAACAATCATATTTTTCTAAATCCTTTTGGGAAAAAAATTGTAACTCATTGAAGCACGTTTTTGATTTTTTTTGTAATTTTTAATTATTTTTTTTGTAATTTTTTTATTGGCCATATTTGTTGTTTTGAAAAATTGCCATGTACATCATGCATAAGATGACCTAAACTTATCATTTTTTGATTTTTTTTTTTCAAATTGAAAAGAATTGTCTGAAGTGCATTTTGGTGCAATTCGTTTTACAAAAAAATATTATAATAAAAATTTATTTAAATACTAAAAAACCCTAATAATTCAAGTTTATAGACTAGTTTCATTAGAAATTGATTGAAAAATAGAAAAAATAATCAAATTTTTTAAAAATTACATATTTGGAATCAACACTATCTCATCTATAATGGGTTTTAATTTCGTAAAAAAATTCTAGACAATAGGTCTTTAGACATATGTCCAAAGTTACTATTTTCCTATGATATTAACATGACCTTCAAGTTGCAGGTCAAACCAAGTCCAAAGCTTAGGTTTGGGTCCCCAAGTCATTTCCCAAACCGAAAAACAAGCCAAAAACCCAACCAAAAATTCATATTTTAAAAAACGGGATCCCATTTCATAAAAACAATTTTGTATGGTTTTAGAAAGCGAGATCCCATTTTGAAAATTACCAAAAGCGAAAATTTTTATAAAAATGGAAAGTTTTCAAAATGAGATCTCGTTTTGAAAACTTTCGAAAATGGAAAGTTTTTAAAATTGAAAGTTTCAAAATTGAAAGTTTCAAAGCGGGATCTCATTTTGAAAACTTGCCATTTTTGGAATTTTTGTTTTTAGAAAATTTTCAAAACGGGATCTCGTTTAGAATTTAGGCTCAGGATCCCAAACCTAAACGGGAACCCATTTATTAAAAAGCAGGATCTTGTTTTTTTCTAGCCAATTTTTTTTTTTACCTAAGGAAAAAACTTCCACATTTCGTGGACTCATCTTCTTGCATTTACCTAGATGCTTCAAGTGAAAAAACTATTGTGAAGAATCTAATGGATGCATATGAGAGTGTGGGTAAGACCTCATGCTCAAAAGGTAGTAATGTCATACGACGTGTCATTACATCGACAATAGTAAGTAATCAAACGAGGAAAGCTCGTCTCATTAGAAAGATGAGTCAAGAATTGAAAATTAATAGAAATTTTTTATCAAGAGACATTTAAAGGCGCCAAAGAATTGAGGACACTGATTCCATTGAATTATGGGCATTCTCGGGGAGACTACCACAAAAAGATAAACTAGTTGTTAAAGCATTTAGATCACTAATTGAAGACTTTTGGAAGAATAACACAAGGGTTTCTTTGAATCAAAGGGATGTGGTAAGAAGGAGAATCAGTAGTTGAAACCATGAGCCACATCCACAACAATTTTTGGATACGACTCAACACAGTTGTTTTGTAAATTTCTAGAGGATTATCCTCAAATTAAAATTTTCAAAGATATTTTGAAATGCTTAAACCTTTTTATGCAAGATAAATGACACACACACTACTTGTTGTTGTAGATTACAAATTTAATTTTCTAACCATTTTGATGTTTATCCTTCCATATGTTTATATTTTCATACTAACAATGTTTTGTAGGATTGTGGCATACATGCCCCACCAACATCTTCAAGAGACTTCTTATAGAAAGAATTATGTGAAAGAGAGGACGGTCAAATATTCTATAGGAAATTATGCTTGGATGGAACATGCCAAAATTGTGGTGGCTTGCAACTTATTCCAATATGTGAACAATAACCTTTCTTTGTTTTTGATAGCTCCAAGTTGTTTTCCCATGGTGAATAGATTTCAGTTGATGGAAAACGGGTCAGTTGCATATAGTGTAAAGTTGGAAAGTGGTGTAACTTTCATTCTATTCATCATACAACCAAACCAACTATTCCAACACATATGTATGGGTGGGTTTATGCTAGGAAAGGTCCTCTTTCACACCCAAAAACACTGAAATGATTTGAGCTACATTCTACTAGCGAAGTCTCTTAAGAGACCAAAGTGCAAAAGGGCATAAAACTTTGATGAATGAAAACCATGGAACTTGGAAACACTTTGTTTGAGGCTATAGGATCACATAGGGCCCCTCTACAATAACCTCTCTCATTTTTTTATAGCTCCAAGTCATTTTCTCATGGTGAACAGATTTTGATTGATGGAAAACAAGTCAGTTACATGTAGTGTAAAGTTGGAAAGTGGTGTAACTTTTGGGTGTGTGCAAGAAGTTGAGTCCACTTTTGGCCAAAAAGTGGGAAGTTTTCCTGATTTTCAGAATTGACACATTTTCAAAATTTGAAGCACTTGAGATGGAATCTCAAAAAAAATCACTAATCATAAAATGTAGTATTTTGAGTCCAGTTTCCAAATATGTAATTTATTTCAATACCCAGATTTGAAATTGAGTTTTAATAGGGTTCCTAAAATGCTTTAAATGTCACTTTTTATACCATACCATGCATGTATGCGACATCCATATTTTGACTTAAATTATCATATTTTTCTAAATCCTTTTGGGAAAAGATTTGTGACTCACTGAAGCTTGTTTTTGATATTTTTTGTAATTTTTTATTGAATTTTTTTTTTGTTAAATTTTTATTAGGCATATTTGTCGTTTTGAAAAATCGTTGTAACGACAACATAAAATGACCTAAACTTATCATTTTTTTAAATTGAAAAGAATTATCTAAGTTTGTTCTCATTACAATCCGTTTGTCAAAATGTTATGTTGATCAAAAGTTATTAAAATACTAAAAAAAGCCCGATAATTTCAAGTTTATGGACTAGTTTCATTGAAATTAATTGAAAATAGAAAAGATAATCAAATTATTAAAAATTACATATTTGGAATCTACAGCTTGTCTCATCTATAATGGGTTTTTTAATTTAAGTAAAAATTTGCAAAATAGGTCTTCAAACATATGTCAAAGTCATTATTTTCTGTGACAATTGGGACTTTAAATTCTTGAGGTCAAACCAAGTCCCAGCTTAGGTTCGGGTCCCCAAGCTATTTCCTAGAACCAAAAAAATAAGACAAAAAACTTGCCCAAAATTCATAATTTAAAAGGATCCTGCATTAAAAAAACCATTTTTATGGTTTTATGAAAGCGGGATCTTGTTTTGTAAAAATGTCCAAAAGCGAGGAAATTTCCAAAATGAGAAAGTTTTTCAAAAGGGATCCCGTTTTGCAAAACTTTTTCCGAAATGGAAAATTTTCAAAATTGGAAGTTCCGTTTGAAAACTTTCCTTTTTGAATTTCGGTTTTGGAAAAATTTTCAAAAGCGGGATCCCATTTGGAAATTTTCCAAAATGGAAATTTCTGAAAATGGGATCCCTTTTTTTAAATTTATCTCGAGATCCCCTTTTTGCCAAAATTCATTTTTTTGCCTAAGGCAAAACTTCCACGCTTCGTGGACTCATCTTCTTGCACTTACACTTTTGTTTTGTTCATCATACGATTGAACTGACTATTCCAACATGTCTATATGGGTGGGTTTATGTTAGGAAAGGTCTTATTTCACACCCAAACACACCAAAATGGTTTGAGCCACATTCTACCAGTGAAGTCTCTTAAGAGACCTAAGTGCAAAAGGGTTTCAAAATTTGACGAGTGATAAATTATAAACCATGGCACTTGGAAACACTCTTTCTAAGGCTACAGGATCATGTAGGGCTCATCTACAATAACCTCTCTCAATTTTTGATAGATCCAAGTCATTTTCCTGTGGTTAATAGATTTAAGTTGATAGAAAATGGGTCAGTTGCATGTAGTGACAAGTTGGAAAGTGGTGTAACTTTCGTTATGTTCATCCGTATGACTGAACCAACTATTCCAACATGTCTGTATGGGTGTTTTTATGCTAGGTAAGGTCCTCTTTTGCACCCAAACATGTCGAAATATTTTGAGCCACATTCTACTAGTGAAGTCTCTTAATGATCGATTACTCAAAAACCATGGCACTTGGGAACACTTTGTCTGAGGCTATGTGATCATGTAGGGCCACTATACAATAACCTCTCTTGGTTTTTGATAGCTCCAAGTCATTTGGTCGTGGTGAATAGATTTCAATTAGTAGAATACAAATCAGTTGCATGTAGTGTAAAGTTGCAAGGTAGGCTATGTTTTGTTTTATTCTTCATGGGGCCAAACAATTAGTGCCAACACGTCTAGGTGGGCACATCTACGCTAGGCATGGTCATTGCACTTCTTTATAAAAGTTTCGTATTCTTTCCTATTTCAAGGCTCACAACTTTTCACCTTTGAAAAGTCAACCAAATTCATATGATCATCACTATTCATGAGAACCTAAATTGATTTATCTAAAAAATTTCCAGATATGTTTGGGGTGTTAGTGTAATTAATTATTTATTACACTAGCATAAGTTAACTTAGGTCTTTCATTTATTGAATTTAGTCCTAGGTTGCATCATTAGAATATCATTAATAATAGGGTAATTCCCCTTTCCATGTTTGTAGGAGATAAGATTCCTTCTAGAAGATGAGTTGTCTTTTCTAGAACTTATCTCAATTAGTTTATCATTTCCTAGGTAGGTAGTTAGGGTTCACATGTTGTCACATGTTGTTAGATCATGACACATGGAAGCATCATATTGCATCTTGCATATGACTCATTCCTATATATTCAGGGCATTTGTACATTTGTAATCATATTCTAGATCAATACCAGTCTCCATTTGCATGCCCTTAGTTGCAACACTTTATGTGTGGTTGAATTTCTTCTTGGCAAGATCCTTTGAAGTGTGTGGAACTTCATTGGATGATTTAGAATCCATTATTTCAACATGGGGAAGAGGTGATTCTTGAATTTTTGGTTGGTTATGTTTTTGTCATGCACGCCACTTGAAGTTGTTTATTGACTATTGTAAGCATGCAATTTTAACTTTTAAAGTTGAATTCTTCTAATTATTGGGTTCAAATTCATGTTTAGAAATAGGATGAATATCTATGAAGTTTGTTGTTGGTAAGGTTGATTCATGGTCTCTTAATCTTGAATAATCCAATGTCCTTATGATCTTTAATAAGACTTGCATGCCTTGAGTTTTTATTTGTGAGACTTAGTTGTTACTTTCCATTTTATTTTGTCAATAGTTTTATGATTTTTTCTTTATCTACTTAATACATGAAGCATGAAGCATACAAGTGAATGTGATCTATAATTAGAGGTTTACAAAATAACTTGAAAATTAATCCTAATTACAGTTTTTCCCCAATTGCAACATAATTGCATGACTATGTTGTTTAACCGTTGAAATTACAAAATAAGTTCACGTTTATATAACTTAATGAAATTAACTAATTACTAAAAAGTTGTAATTGGAACTCAAATAGCGAATTGAAAAATGAAAAGAAATAGAGAGAATAAGACAAAAGAGGAGATAAATCCAGTTGATAATGGATTCATCCAATCAGGACTACGTCTTCGAGCCTGCTTCTCAAGTAGGACCGCTTTATTAATGTTGTCAAGCAATAGAAATGCCTTGTTACAATATCCAAGCTCCAAAACCTGAATAAAATTTCTCACAATCTCCTCTCAACACTTGAAGAGACTCAAAAGGCCTTTGTGCATACAATATTCTCCTCCAAAGAATTATTTCTCCAGAATGAACTTGCTTCCATTTCCAAGCCAAAACATCCCCTTATATACACTTTTATTTCCTAATATGGGCTTTAACCATATGATTTTGTAAAATCAACCCATATCACCCATTACAAGTAATAATCTTCACAATCCCCCTTTTAATAGCATTAAAATCCTTTTAAATAATTCCTAACCCCCTTAAAAAAGCCATTTAATTATCTCTAAATATCTTTTAAATATTATGTAAGCCCTCATTATTCTTCAAATCGGGCTAAATAGTTTTAAAGGATTAACTTTTTTTTTTAATTTAGGGGGTTAATATTTAATATATGGGAGTATAGAAGAGTGGGACTTTAATAAAAGGAAGCGGTCCTAAAAAAATTTCACACAAAATATATGATGCATTGGTGGAGAATTTTGCTAGCAAGTGGGTGGTCAGGTGTTCAAAACCACCAACCACCTTTATGTCCTTAAGCCTTCTTTAGTCTTCAAATAGAAACTGCCACCTATTATATCCCAAAGTTATCAAATGGTGTGTTGGTGAAGTCGACGGATTACAAGGGGGAGGTTAAGGGTTTGACCCTAACCTCTAATATTTTAGTAAACTGATCAACTGCCAAAGTGAACCATGGAGGAGATAAGGGTGCCACGTTTCAACTTCTTATTGGCCTATTTTTGTTGTCGTACTATCATGTGTCAACACGTGATTTGTTGTCTATTGCCACATCACTTGCCATATTGGAAGCCATGTGTCGAGGAAAAATTGGTCCACATCATCAAACTACCAATTGTACCTGCCACGTTAATGTCCATGTTGACTGTACTTTTGTTGACATCATCAAGTCAACCCATTTTAACTGAAACTTTGACTTGGCATAACTTTGTCATACGGACTTTGTTTTCAATGAAACGAATGACGTCAGAATCATGGTGTTGAGCTCTACAACTTGGTGTCCTTTTTTCCTCATTTCAAGATCAATTTTCAGCCTTTTTCTTGGCCATGTGATTTGCCTATTTGACAAGACCTTTGACTGTGCATAACTTTTGCATATGAACTTCTTTTGAGCCCATTCAAGTTGCATCAAGACTGTGTCGGTGAGCTCTACATGATCATGTTGGTTTCGTGAGATTCTAAGATTGTGAATTTTTTTAGATTTCTTGGATCCACTGGATCATTCCTCCCCATTGAGAAGCTTTTGGACCTCCAAAAGGTTTTTTTATGTACCATTTGAGCTAAGGTAATTTCGCCCCACTTTCCTAGTATCATATGTCCTTCCTGATGAAATTTTGAATATCTGGCCCATCACAAACAAGAAGAAAAATGAGATAGCTTTGTTGATACAATCAACTACATGTTCATCAATATTCATTGTCACATTTGTCATCCACATAGAAATAACTAGAAGAATAACAAGCAACAGTATTGAATACACTGATGTGAAGGAAATAGTATCAACATTCCAAATCTCCTAAATAGGAACATTATTAGAAAATAAAACATTCAAACCCTCTTTTACCACCTTTGGATGAAGGCTTGACTCTGCTTGCAACTAATCCTCACACTGTGCTATCTGTGACACCTTATCATGATTAGCATCATAATGCTTAGTACCACTAGCTATTATAGACATAAGGGTTAATTTATTGCTTTCATTTACAATCATCTTCATATGCCTTGTGTTTACAACAGATCTATCATTCTTCCTGCAATGAGCTTTTACCATGTATTCAATTCCATCCTTAAATAGATGATACATGTTATGTTCCCTGTAGAAAATGGCCTTCCTTTCATACAAATAAGGACTTCCCAAAACCATCCCACAGATGTTAAGCGGAATTACATCTAACTATACCTCATCTACAAACTTGGATGCGATTTTAAATCGGAGTTTACATTTCCTTGACACTTGTAATCAAGCATTATCATGCACCCAACCCAATGGATATGGTTTAGGATGAGGTGTTGTTTTTAAGCCCAATTTCTTAACAACTTGTTTTGAGATAAGATTAACTTGTGACCCATTGTCTATTAGTGTATCAATCTTAGTTTTGTTAGCAATAGCCCTTATATAAAACAAGTCATTCCTTTTACTTTTAACAGGTACTTCATTACATCTTAGAGAAGAAGCATGAGAACTAGTACTAACAATAGGAGTATTACCTTTGATACCCACAACTAAAATCTTGGTTTTATCATGAGAACCTGATCCAAGATCCTACACAATTGTTGTGGTCTTCTTCTTACCCTTTCGATCCTTGAACCACTTTGGCTTTTGATCAGGATGCAGTTTCCAACATCTTGCATCTTCGTGCCCTTTCTTCTTGCAATGTGAGCAATAAGGCTTCTCATCCTCTTTCTTTACAATAGTTGTTCACTGTGATTTCTCTTTCCTTTTCTTGCTTCCTTTGTGCTTACTGGATTCTATCAATACATTGTCATGGCTATTCCTTGATCTTGTTTCCAAATGGATATCTTGCACACTAACTTCATCAATGTTAGTTGGATTAAACATAAGTATGGTATGTTTCAAATTCTCAAGTAATCCACCTATGTACTTTAACAAAGTTTCTTTTGTGTACAATGGAATACCCAAAATTAAAGCCCTCTTCCTAAACTCCTGTGTATATTCTTGCACACTTTGTCCTTTCTCTTGTCTTAATGATTTCCAATTCATCATTTCTTTTTGCATGTGCCTTAATGGATAAAATTGTTTTTTAAGTGCAGTTGTAAACTCAAACCAAGAAGAAATAATTTTTCCATAATGACTTAGATCCTCCTGTGTTCTACTCTCCCACCAAATTAAAGTTGTGCCTCCTAGGAAAAGAGTAGCTAATTGGATTTTTTGAGAATCCTCAGTAAACTTCTGAACTCTACAATAAACTTCAATTTTCTTAATCCAATTATCTAGTTTATCTGCATCTAGTTCTCCATTATAGATTGGCAAGTCAAAGTTAACATCTAGTTTTAACAAAGGTGTATTAGTTTGCATAGGTTGTTTATTTTTAGAAGAGTTAGACAAAGAAGATGAAGAAGATGAAGAGGACATGGATGGAGGTTTAGGAGGGTCACCACCACCTCCTACTCCTTTACCTTTGTCTTCTTTCAATGAGGATTCAGCTTCTCCCTTCTTTCTAGCCTTTCCCTCCTTTCTCTTCTTTAATAACTTCTACCATTGACTTCATCTCGAGAAAAGGTTGTTGAAAAGATTCTAGATCAAGCTTTGGAGCTTCATGCTCAGTTACAATCTCTGACATCTTCAGTGGAAAGGTCTTTTGTTTTCCGATCTTTGGATTGAATTCTTCTAGTAAACCTTCTCCTTGTTTCAATTTCAACCTGGTTAACATTCACTTATGCAATTTCCTACAAAATGGGCTCTGATACCAAATTTATCTATAATTAGAGGTTTACAAAATAACTTGCAAATTAATCCTAATTACAGTTTATCCCCAATCGCAACATAATTGTGTGACTATGTTGTTTAACTGTTGAAATTATAAAATAAGTTCATGTTTATATAACTTAATGAAATTAACTAATTATTGAAATGTTGTAATTGGAACTCAAATAGCGAATTGAAAAATGAAAATAAATAGAGAATAAGACAACAAAGGAGATAATGTCGGTTGATAATGGAGTTCGTCCAATCATGACTACGTCTCTGGGCCTGTTTCTCAAGTAGGGCCACTTTATTAATTTTTCCAAGCAATAGAAATGCCTTGTTACAATATCCAAGCTCCAAAACCTGAATAAAATTTCTCACAATCTCCTCTCAACACTTGAAGAGACTCAAAAGGCCGTCGTGCTTACAATATTCTCCTCCAAAGAATTATTTCTCCAAAATGAACTTGCTTCCATTTCCAAGCCAAAACATCCCCTTATATACACTTTTATTTCCTAATATGGGCTTTAACCATATGATTTTGTAAAATCAGCCCATATCGCCGATTAGAAATGATAATCTTCATAATCCCCCTTTTAATAACATTAAAATCCTTTTAAATAATTCATAACCCCCTTAAAAAAACCATTTAATTATCTCTAAATATCTTTTAAATATTATTTAAGCCCTCATTATTCTTCAAATCGGGCTAAATAGTTTTAAAGGATTAACTCTTTTTTTTAATTTAGGGGGTTAATATTTAATATATGGGAGTATAGAAGAGTAGGACTTTAATAAAAGTAAGTAGCCCCAAATTTTTCTCACACCAAATATATGGTGCATTGGTGGAGAATTTTTCTAGCAAGTGGGTGGTTAGGTGTTCAAAACCACCAACCACCTTTATGTCCTTAAGCCTTCTTTAGCCTTCAAATAGAAACTACCGCCTATTATATCCCAAAGTTATCAAATGTTGTGTTCGTGACTTCGATGGATTACAAGGGGGAGGTTAAGGTTTCGACCCTAACCTCTAATATTTTAGTAAACCAATCAACTTTCAAAGTGAACCATGGAGAAGATAAGGGTGCCATGTGTCAACTTCTTATTGGCCCATTTTTGTTGTCATACTGCCACATGTCAACACATGATTCGTTGTCTATTGCCACATCACTTTCCACATTGGAAGCCATGTGTCAAGACAAAATTGGTCCACGTCATCAAACTACCAACTGTACCTACTACGTCAGCGTCCATGCTGACTGTACTTTTGCTGACATCATCAAGTCAACCCATTTTGACTAAAACTTTGACTTGGCATAACTTTGTCATAAGGACTCCGTTTTCAATGAAATGAATGACGTCAAAATCATGACGTTGAGCTCTACAACTTGGTGTCATTTTTTCCTTATTTTGAGATGACCAATTTTTTGCCTTTTTCTTGGCCTCCTGATTTGCCTATTTGACCAGACCTTTGACTACGCATAACTTCTACATACAAACTCCTTTTTATCCCATTCAAGTTTTGTTAGGACCGTGTCAGCGAGCTCTACGCAATGATGTTGGTTTTGTGGGATTCTAAGGTTGTGAAATTTTTAGGTTTCCTGGTTCCACCTAGATTAGAATGGTAGCATGAAACATACATGTGGAATGGTAGATGTATTCCTCAATGATATAAAGCATGAAGCATGGTAGTAGGAAGCATGAATCATGAAGCATACACATAATTTCCGCTGTGAAGCACATGAAGCATTAATATATTCATATGATTGATTTAATGTTCAATAATCTTCTAGGAGAATAATGTTCAAACTTTATTATATATTTACAATTATAGAAAAGAAGAGTGCATGGAAAACACTTGGATTTTAAATATTTGAATTAAACCATAAACAAATATCTATTGAAGCATGGATTTATAATGCAAATATGGACACCATCAATAAAAAATATTTGTATTAACCAAATACCCATGTAGGCATACATCAATATATGTCAATATAAGTATAAAATATTTACAAAATAGCCATATATGCTTACAAGAATTTCATATAGGCATACAATTTCAAGTATATGCAATACAAAATATGTCCAAAAATGCCATATACACATACAACAAAGGACCCCAATCAAAATTTATTTCCCTCCATGTGAATGAAACAAACATGTGGCCTTTGTTGGTTGGTGGATGGAAATGTGTATGACACTCGTTTATTCTGAACTCAAGGGATGCTCCTTCTAGGGTTTAGTCACTCATCAAGCTTTATTTGTTACAATAACAAGTAAATAAATTAATATATAGAAATTACATTATAAAAAATTATATATTTAACAAAATAATCACTTATTGCCACTAGACGCTCTCTCTCCTCAAGTGAAATATTTGCATGTTCATGCTATGGAATGCCTAGGTCCTATAGAAACCATCCAAATAGAAATTAAACTATGAATCAATAATCATTTGATTTTTCACTAACTAATAGCTATAACAATGAATGTAATTTGAAAATTACTAATCTGCCTCATACCCCATGAGAGGCATCGAGCTGTCTATTGCAGAAGATACACATTTCTCCATTACCCTATCAATATCTAGAGGCATTTTTCCTTCCATCATCTAAAAATAAAACAAAAAATTATTCAATCATGAAAAGTAGAATATTGATGCAGGTCATGGCTTATAATGTATTAGATAATCAACAAAAAAATGAGTACTTATTGAACTATATATTTCTTACTATTATGCTTACTATTTTCCCTATCCATAGCTTGTTTGAAAGCACCTATTTTAGGCTTTTATCCATAGCAACAAGGTAGTGAACTGTTTGATAAAATTATTTGGTAGACATGTACAAAAAATTTGGTAGCATAGAGAAGGCAATGAACTATTTGAAAAAAATGGCTCAAAGAAATGTGGTCTCATGGTGATGGAATGCCATGAATTTTTTTTTTGTCATGGAATTCCATCACCATGAGACCGCATTTCTTTGAGGCATTTTTTTCAAAAATTTCATTGCCTTCTCTATGCTATTATGTTGGGATGGAGTTGATGGTATAGTGTGGTCTTGGTTATGAGATGGAGGGGGATCATGACATGAAGAGGGAGGGGTTTTTTCATCATGAGGGGAAGATGATCATTAGATGATGTGGAAGGTCTACTTTGAGACCACATTTCAAGAGTGATCATACAATGGAGTGGAAGAGATAATTTGATCTGGACACAAAGGCTATCCTCATCATCATTGATATGGTTGGGGTTGGTTGGAATGGATGAAGCTGGATTATAATAGATTAGGTTGAATGGAGGATAGATTGTGTGGTTAGACATGGTGGAGGATTGATTAGAAGAAAGAATGGTATTGATTTTGGGCAAGGATGGAAATTAGGATGATGGATTAGAAATGAACTTGGGGATTGGAAGAATAGGGTCTAAGGATAAAGATGGAGGATGGGATTAGAATTGGGGATCAAATCCAAGACCTTAAAATGATTTGATTTGATTAAAGAGGATTATATATTCTTAAGGTAGCGAGTTGTTTGAAAAAATACCTCAAATAGTTGTGGTCTCATGGTGATGGAATTCCATTTCATCACCATGAGACCACAATTCTTTGAGGCATTTTTTCAAACAACTCGCTGCCTTGTATATGCTATTGCTTACTAGTATGCTTTGATCATTTTTTTCCAAGCATCCATAGTTTGTTGGAAAGCACCTATTTTAGGCTTTTAGCCATAACAACAAGGAAGTGAACTGTTTGATAAAATTATTTGGTAGAAATGTATGGAAAATGTGGTAGCATAGGAAAGGTGGTGAGTTGTTTAAAAAAATTCCTCAAATAAATGTGGACATCACCATAAGACCACATTTCTTTGAGGCGTTTTTTCAAATAGCTCAATTCCTTGTCTATCCTATTTCTTACTATTATGCTTTGATATATTTTTTCCAAGCATCCATAGCATAGACAAGGAAGTGAACAATTTGAAACAATTCCTCAATAAAATGTGGTCTCATGGAATTCCATGAAAAGCAAATGTAATTGGCAGCTGCTCCTAGTTATTAGTTATGCTATGTGAAGTAATTGCATCATTGCTTATGTTGACTTTCTAAAAAGCTATATTGTAATTGAATTTTTTTCATCTATCAGCATCTAGTTATTAGTTATGCAATTTGAAGTAATGCTTTGAGTTTGAAAGATGTGCAATGCAATGTAATCAACAATATGAATATAAACTACACAAATCTATTAAGTAAAATTCATTAGTTAAACTCTTTATTCTATTACCTGAGTGAAGGTTTGAAATCCACTGCCACTAGGAGGTATTGTTGTGAAATCTCCAGTATTAATCTAGTCAACATAAAAAATCAAATATTAGAATATCACTCATATTACAACACTATTCACATGTAATATTTAAACTTGTTTACTAGTTACATACCTTGACAATAGATGCAATGAAGTAAAAAGTAGGTGGAGGGCCAGTGAAAATAGTATGAACACTATGACCCTGCAATTTTATTACAATCATTAAACCAAATTACTAAATATTTCATTTCAAAAATGAAATTTAATAAATTAAATTCAATGAAAATGCTAACATTTACCTAAATATCTATGTAAAAAGCCTCATTGAAAAGGGCATCTGTTATCGCCAACTGGTCAGATGCAGACATATCCTGTGCACCAACCTCTTGACTATTTGTGGGGTCATATGTACAGGTGGACCCTCAAGCATGACAAGTATGGGGTGGAACCCTACCCATCAAAGTCTCCCCTAGCTCATGCTATACTATAGGACTCACACACTAGATGGTACTCTAGGTCAGAGAACTAATAGACTATAGAGTATCCACCTCAACACTCTCCTTCACAACAAAAGGGATAGCAACGTGCTCATAAGCCAATATAGCGAGTGCTCATCTCGTTGGTCACTAAGGATTGAGATGTACACCTGGTCTATCCTGTACCGACCCACCACCTCTCCCCTAAAAGTTTCACATATCAAAATAGTTGGGGATTTTGTTGAGGAAAAACTCACAGTAGAGTTTCCTTAAGAAATATTGGGGGACCTCGTTATTGTTGCATCATGGTCAAAAACCATCCACCACCTCTTCCAAAAAATTTCTTTTATCCCCTGGTGGTTGCACCAATGGATAGGAAACCTCTTGCTTGTAAGGTCAAGAGTTTGATTTGTACGTGGGTTAGTGACTAGTGAACACAAGTCATATTTTGTAATTATATAATTTTTTACTTGTTTGTAGGATAGTTTATCTACATAAAAATATCTATACTCTCGCCTCTTATCCATCCAACCACTTAATTGCTTACTAATTGCATCTACATGTGTTAACATAGCTTGAAGTTGTTATCCCCCAAATTTGAGCATTAGAAATTTTAAAATTTACCTCTGCCAAGGCACTTGTTGAATCTATGGTCTTGAACAAAATGTTCCCTTGCTGACTATGGGCTATATTGACCACAATAAATGTTTATGAAAAAATTGTCTTAAGGGTGTATAAGAGCTTTAAGTGTGCAATATTTTCATTATCTTCATTGAGTCTCACTCAAGCAAAAGTTCATTCTAAAGAGCATGGGCTGATAATCCAAATGAAAATACCATGTGCATCTGGGTTTCACTCAAATGTTTGTAGTTCCTCAAGAAATTACAATAGCTCACCAAAAATATCATGAAAGATGCCACTTCAATTCAAAGAAACTCCATAAATTAACCACCATTTTTGTGCAACTTAAGAGTTTAATGTCATCAATCAACCCATCAACATTGTACAAGAAGATGCTGAGGTAGCCCTACTTGATGGATAAGTTGGTACTGCTAGTGAAATTTTTCAGTTGAAACCATTGATTAGTTGTCATATTAAGACATATTGTTAAGGTGAATGACTAAAATTTAAGTGGAATTTGAAAGCTTGGAATACTTAGCAATTCAAGTTTAATCAATACAATCACTATTGGGTATCAACACCATATGACAAACCAATGCCTGGAGATTCAAGAGGGCTCTATCAGACCAAATTTGATGAGGAGTTCGAACTAGTGTTGACCTTACACTATAAGATCAATATAATAGGATGGTAGTAATGCAAAGGCTTGAGTGGGTTAAGCAGATGCTTTGAATTATGAAATAGGTAGTACTTATATATGATGATCAAGCTATGTAGACACTTTGTAAGAGAATTCATCAAGATGTCTCAGAAAATACATTCTTCCCATGATCACTAAGGTAGAACTTGATTCAGGCCAAAATTACCCATAAGCCAAACACTGAGAATCCTAGTTAAGCAAATTTATCAGACTCTGAAAATTGGAAATGGCACCAATTGAAGAAGCAAGTGATATATGGTTTCTTTACTTTATTTTGTCCTCTTTATTCTCCCAATATCCAAGTCAATGAATCTGTTAGTGTTAGAAAATATTTTAATTTCATGATGAATGGAGAAAAATATTAGTATGGTACTCGGTAAAGAGAGGTTGTGAAACTCATGTCTATTTGTGATTTGATTATGATTCCAAGAGAGATAAAGGTCTACGGTGAATTTATTGGTATGCTTGAATTGGTGAATTGAGGAATCTATATTGGCATCAAACATTTGAAATCTCTGAAGTAGGAGACTGCCTAATTAAGAAAGGATTTCTCAAAAGTAATGAAGTGTATTGTATTACTACCAAATCCAAAGATGCTAATGATTTATCAAATTTGAACATACTCTCAAGGCTATCAGCGGTTGTGGAGAAGTCGGGGAATTAAGAGTTTTTAAAACTCCCAAACCCTTAATAAAAGGTTAGAAAGTTCTTAAAAGGAGTGACTCCCCGACTCCTTTGTTTCTAGGAGATTTAAGAGTTTTGTAACTCCAAAAATGCTCAACTACAAGGTTTGATTGTTCTAAAGTATGAAATACAAGCATACATACACAGATTGATAATTGTTGAATTGATGACCTTGGAATTCGAAAGATGTGACAAATAGAATGGATTTGTTCAAATTACAACACTAGTTGTATTCATAATTTGCAAACTTCAAGAATACGTCCAAATCTTATTATTCATCCATATCTATTCATTCTTAAATGATTGTTGGAATATTAATAGTCTATTGCTGCCAAGGATGGTAGTCTTCTAAGGAGAATTTTCTGATGCAACACCATTTTCAAGGTTATAGCGTCAAGGTTACCCAAGAAAAGCATCGGGTTGGTCATCATTTGAAATTCCAATTCAAAGCTGGGCTATGAATTTCTGTACATAATGGGTTGCTAGCATGGAGCGTGTCATGAAAAACCAAGCACAATCAGGTGTTTGGAATTTGAAAGCGACACAAGGTAAATGGATGTTAACCTTGGTAGTGGTAAGGATTATGTCTGAAGTAGGCATATGGCCTGCACCTGCCAAGCATTTGATTGAGCAAGATGATAGAATTTGATGGTATAGATATGAGTTTTAAGCCCAAAGTGAAAATCATAAATATCAAGTATTCCTTCACAAATTTCTTCATGGAATTTAAAGGATATTATAATTCGTTTATTGGATCAGGCGGTGAATCTTAATGTGATTGATGTTATTTTTGAAGGCGTAATGGGAAATATGCTTATAGAGCAAGGGAAACTGTGACTTCAATGTTTTTTCCAGGTTGTACTTCATCAACCGAAGCTAACATTTCTAAAGCAAGATGATGAGCCTACACTTAAGGGAAATAACACAGATGATTCTATGATTGAGGGAGAAATTGACCTGAAAGGTGCAAGCATACAAAGAAAAGGGGGAGATATATATATATAATTATTCATCTTCCTTTCATGTTATTGAGGAAACTTTCCAAAAGGTGGAAGGTAAATTTAAACATGCTTTTTGAAATAATTTTCAAGAATCAATTATGGAATTCGAAGGGTTGAAAAGAAAGTATTTTCCTCAAATTAAAAGGAAGACAAGAAATCGTTACTAATGGTGGGGGTACAAATATAAAGGAGTTTTTCTCATTTGCAAAGGGGATCTTTCTAAGCTATTTGGGAAAAGGGGAGCAATTTTGTTTTCTTTTCAACACAGTCTTGTTGTACAAGGATATCGATTCTGTGAACTCACATATTGGCATTAAAGGAATAAAGATGATATTTCTGATTCTTTGAATTTATTAATGTTTTCTTTTGATTGCAATGCATCATGTTTATTTGTAATTACTCTTCAGTGTTATTCTATTATATTGGACTGTGTATGTATTTAATTATATGAATCTTTGAATTCAGAATAACTCATCTGTTGAAAGGGGTCTGCTATTCTTTCTTTTCCTGGGTATCATTTTGAATGTGGGATAAGTGAACTTTGTGTTATTTGTCTACAATCACTTCATTTTGAAATCAATTCATCATATCTATTTCCATGGTTATGGGTAGGTGTTAGTCTTCCTTTTCTACTTTTTGATTAAAAGCATACCTTGTGTTTTCATTCATTGCATATCATTCGAAGGTAGTTTTTCCTTGTAAAGTAAGTAGAGAGCATTTACAAATACCATTGCAAGTGACTCAACTGTTGGTTAGATATTCATTGACATGGGAAAGAGAGTACAAAATTGAAGTGACAAATTTGTTAACAAATTTTTGGCGACTCCACTGGGGAAAGAATCAAAGTGCCAGTGTCTTCTTTTCTCAAAAATTTTAAGGTGCCTCCCCGAGGATAAAGGATGGCGGCTCTATAAGGTGGAATGTACTCAGAAGCATTTTTTTCTAGCAAAGACTCTCATCTGATTTATTTTTTAGAATTGCATTATGGTGTTAATTTCTACCCAACCATGGTATGCTTAGTTTGGGCCTCTATCATTGCCACAATATTTTCCACTACCTGAAGGATCAAGAAAGCACTTCCCAAAGTTCAATGGAGAAAACCATCAAGATGCTAAAGACCACATTCTAGCATTTATAGTTGCATGTGGCATTTTGGGGGTAAGTGAAGAAGATTTTTTTGTGCGATTATTTATTGAATCTCTTATTGGTCTTGCAAAAAATTGGTTTTATTATTTAGAAGAAAAATGCATCACTAATTGGAATTCATTAAAGAATAAGTTCTTGGGAAGGTATAAGGGCCCTGCCAATGAAGCTGCTTTGTTGGGCCAATTTTTTAATATTCAGAAGCAAGAAGGTGAATCAATCAAATATTTTTTGGATAGATTCAACCAGCTGCTCAAAAATATTCCAACTTCTATTCAACCAAGTAAGAACTACAGCTCTGTACTTTTATTTCTACATTGCATTGAGACGTTCAATTTGAGTTAAAACAGTGTAAAGTAGGTGACATCAGAGTTGCTTAATAAGAGGCTATAAAAATATAAGATGATTTGATATTAAGTGGGTTATAGAAAACAAATCAGGTTGTAGATTATTTGAAATATGAATCTATGAGGAAGCCTATCATGCACAAACCAAGTTTTCAGCCTGCAGGATTTCAAAATATACAGCCTTCTTCTGTCAAAATTTTAAATCTCATTGTTTTTGGTCCAAAACACTTTGGTAGAGATGAAGTGTTGTAGAAATAAAACCTCATACATATAGGAAAATTGAAGCCTATTATTTGCATCATGAAGAAGATAAAGATGAATCTGAAATCCCCTCAAACGGTGAAGAAAATAGACCATCCTCCCATGATACAAATTGCAATGAGGGTAATGAAAATAGTGTTATTTTTTCATCATTATCTTTTGCAAAAATGGAATCATTCACTTTTACTGGTGATGAAGAAAAATTGGAGGATGCACAACATAAATATGAGGTGTTGAATATCCATTCTTCAAAGTGTATGCAAGTTGAACATGAAGCCTTCACATTTCCTAATCTAGATAATACAAAAGTATGGTTACAAGAAGAGGTCAGGAATGATTTTACTTTTAAATCCTTTCATTTTGAAAAT
>VDFB02127672.1:0-19495 GCA_007258455.2 Sequoia sempervirens
CTTGGCTTCAAATATGACTCTCACCTGGAGGCGGGTGATCCAATTCTAGCAAGTTCGCCACACTAGCGAACAAAAGGGAAATGGCAATGCATGTGATGATGTATCACGAAGTGCGATACGAAAGTTGATGCAAAAAATCTCTAACACAATCAAATCCACAAGCAACATCTATCAGCAAAAATAGATTGTGGAAACTTAATGTCATTAATGTCTGAGTCGATCGTGCTTTTAAAAAAAAAACCCTAATTTTCATACTCCCGTGGTTCAGCAGTTTTACAGCCGAGGCCACAATTCCTTGTCTGATGGTTGCATAGACAATACGCTTTCGTAGAGGAATATGCATAATACTGCATGTCGACAGTCTTACTATTGATTGGTGTTGGTGTTGAAGGTGGCAACAACAGATATCTGTGATAGGAAATATTGAGTTTAAACCCAGAATCACAAATCATTTCCCACATAACCTAGGAGAGATTAACATGAATACAAGTTTTCCAAATGCATAGATCAAATAGACAAGCCACAAGATAACACAAGACTTACCCTGGGAAAACCCTTAAGAGGAAAAAAACCCAGCCTCCAAAAGCATCCATACTCCATCATATTAATCAGCCATAAGCAAATACAAGAGTTACAATGAATACCTCTGAAGCATCAAGCCCTCCAATGCACTTTCATGTGTCCAAGCATGAATCCACACATCCCATGCCATGCTTCACAAATGCACTCCACAAGAAGACTCGATAGTCACAGCCAACCTGCTCAGCCCATTCACCCCAACCCAAAACCACTACATTGTGTTTGCTTTTATAGACACAAGCTCACACAAATACAACTAGTGGTAAGGTAAAACCATGTACCACAAAACCATGTGAATAAAAAACCACTAACCCTTTTTCTAATATTGGGCATTAAGTCGTTACAATATTTATTTCCCCAATATTAAATTACTATCACATGTCTCCTACACAAATAGTAATACAAGGTTACAATACAACATTACGTGGGACCAAATAATTACCTAGTGTGATTATCCACACCACCAAGGTGCATCAAAACTAAATAATTATTTAATTACAATAAATATGATAAAACATTTTATGCAATGGTGTACAACACCATACCCCAACATTCTCCCACTTGTTGTATACATTGCATAAGGGATCAATGCACGATATACATCATCATAGCCATCCATGAAACCACATGAATTTGTAACATGATCGTGTGCTCCAACAAGATACCTGCAATAAGAACCAAGTGACCACCATCTCAAGCAAGAACTCCTCTCATCCTCCAACATGCCACCTATGGAAGAAAAGGAACATGCCAAGACGAAGATGCACCAAACCATGAGCACAAGCATCAAATCCAAGTGATAACAAACGCTCTACCAAGCTGCTGTCAACTGTAAAAAACCCACACGATCGGAAATAGCATCCACAACACATGCTAATACATCCAACCATCCATACCTCCAAGGTATCAATACATCAGTAAACTCGTGCCAAGAACATATGGAACCTGTAAACTACAACCAAGCTCCCTGTATAAAACCTGTCAATGAAGAACATACATATCCAAGAACTCCCACTGCATAGGTAATGTCAAAGAATATCAAGTCTACCAATCCATACTATACATCAAGGTGTGATAAGAAAATAAAAGCATGAATTTCCAAGAACAGTAACAATGATCCACACATACAACCCAAGAGCTGCATAATCTCTCACAACATGTTGCCACCGTCCTCCCAAAACATGAACATCTAGGAAGGAACCATGAAAAAGAGAAACCTGTAAACCATAATGTCCTTCTACCAACACCTCAAAAGTGTACTACTGTTTCAAGTATGATCTCCTAACAACCCCAAATGAAAAGCCTCAACAACCTCCATAACACCCAATCTCATAGATCAAGTACAACATATGAATCAATGTAACAATGCCAATGTGGATGTAAGCCTCTAAAAACAAGAATATCAAACTCATAATTGGAAATCAACCCATAAATCATCTCCTAACAATCCTCATCAAAGAATGATATCATAAACTCAAAAGCACAAGGAGATAACCATGCTATAACATCCCTCAAAATGAATCCTCCAGAACTAACTATCCATAGCTCAAGATCCATGTCTATGAAAGATAAAGCATATAAACTCATGCTAAACCATCCTCAAATGAGTATCCATAATCAATCACCATGAATCAACTCAATCCCATGAGAAACCAAAGCACGAAACATAACACATTTGAAAGATATAATGGGAAAATACCACTCAAATCATAAGTTGCCAAGTAGACCAAGAGTGGGGAATGAGAATGCTCCTCCAGGATAACCAAGCCATCATGACTCACACCAAGAACAATCTCCTCTATCAGTCCATCATGAACTCACGTCCATATCCAGGTGAAGGCTCCCTCGGTCTTCCTACTGAAACCTCCAAAGAGTAACTATCTCAAGCAAATGTCTCTAAACACAAGAGAACTCCAACCATCACCTACATCTCTAAGTATCCACGAGCACTTGTAACTGATCAATCCATGCCAAACTCCAAATGCAACATAGCACCATCATGAAGTAATCAGGCAATTGATCAATGTACTCAATACAAAGAGAATCAAACACGATAAATGTCAAAGCTCCAACCACGAAATCAAGAACCTATCATGACAATATGATCTAACCATCTCCTCCTATGAGATCACATGCACCATAACATACCTCCTGGTCTCAAGAGAACATGTATCATGCCAAAACTCTAAGCTATCATCAAGAGTAAACCATGACAAAATATCAACCATACTCTAAACCAAGAATCATATCTCCAATCACATGAAGATAACCATACCAATGATGTACCCACGTCACTGCCAACAACTGCCACTGAACCGTGATACGAACTACACATGGCATCATGACAACCATCCTCTCCATGAAGATCATCCAAGTCTACACACACTCAACTACAATGTCAGTAACATAACAAGTAAACCAAGATCTCCAAGCCAAGAAGATACATTCAACCGCCAAAAAACCATCACAAACCAATCCAACACCGCCAAGTCACCGCTGTCAAAAAGCTCCCACTGAAAGTGTATAACCAATGAATACATAACAAGCTATCATGAAATCATGATCAAACCACATGCTACAAGTCCCATAAACTGACTAATCAAGTGCTCAAAACATTCATCCTCTCAATCCCAAAACAACATACCAATGCACAAATGACCACAGACAAGGCCAACTAATGAAATATGCAACAACAATGAATCAAACCTGGTGGATATAGACAGTCCACATCCGAGTCATCCCACTGCAACCCAATAGGCTATACACACCTACAAGTTGCATAACTCGTAGATCCAAATCACTGAAACATGCAAACTCATCATCACATTAGTAACTGCAAATTGAGATATTAAAGAAGATAACCATGTAGACATCAAGACTCAAACACCAAATCAACCACTAATCTGATTTTCCAACCATATCCACAAAAGAATAATCATAGTCAAGGAACCAAATAAGCATTAAGAAGATAATACCAATCTCCTAACATCAAACCATATTACCACCAAACACCACATACATGATCCTGTCGTGCCAATACATCACATATACCTACATATCCATGACACCATAACCATACCCATCATTGTACCTGCACTCAACTATCACCCATACAAGACTCCAAGTCTCAAACCATGTCCAACCATGTCCTCAAAATTGAAGACAACCTATGTACCTGTCACCATCAAAGTCCTAACTTTGAAAATCACCTGTAAACCAATCTGATAATCAGTTGTAGCATCATAAATAACATATAAAAACATGTACTCCCTCAAGTTTTCACCTCTTGACTCGTTCGGATGTTCACACAATCACACCTCAAATCTCAGGCTCCTACAAGCAATCAAACAAGTACCAAATAATCTTTGCACCACAAACTAATAAAAAATCTGAACCACTATATATTACACTGCAAATTTACTCCAATGCATCTTCGAAATCGAAAATCCGATTCCATATGCAAAAGATATGACCAAAAACGTGCAAACGAGAACATCTGACTTTCAGGCTCCAAAAACATGTCAAAATGACAAAATAAGAAAACCAAACCTATACCATAGCGTAGTGCTCGGAACCAGCTTTCCAACAACTATAAGAAGTCGAAAATCCAACATACTGAGTGAAAGTTATGCTAATTTGAAGAAAACTCCTCCAATCTGCCCTGCTGGTGGCTCTGTGATGGCGTCCGGATGTCGCTATGGTGGTGGAGGGGCGGCAGATTTCAAAAGTCATTTAAATATGATTTAGTTTTTCCAATTTAAAAAATTTCTTCCACCACCTTATGCATGCGGACCCGACGCCATATTAAAATATGGTCTAATATCCATTTGAGTTCCGGCAGATTTTACAAGGTTTATAAAAAAACATTTAATAAATTTCATTTTTTTTAAAAAATTGTAAAAGAAACTTTCCGGTGGCTTTTGTTTTTAACACCCCGAAGGGTGGGGGCCGGCTCTGTCGGTGGCAAGGACTGTCGGCCGTAGCCAGCGGTGCGGCGGCGGCGAATGCTTGCCACTACAGTACCCCTCTGATCTTGCATATCTTAAGCAATGGGGTGGGCGGTCTATGGAACCCCAACAGGCTTTAATTTTAATTTTTATTATTTTATTATTTTCTTTTAAAAAAATTTCAATCGTTTTCGACTTTTTTCTTTTACTCTTCCGCAAGATTTTTTTTTAAAAAATTCAACAAACCCCAATGATTTTTTTGAAATTTTTCAAACATGTGATTTTTAATTTTGATTTTTCTACACATGCAAAATGGGCCTTTTGTTAAAAAAAAAAATTGCCTTTTTTTTCAATTTTTCTAAAGTAGGTTGAATTTTATGTCAAAATTCGTCTCTCGGCCAGCTTGAATCCACCCATGAAGTCCGTTTTGTTTTAGAAGAATATTTGTGAAATTTCCTCTACAAAACCCTCACATGCAAACTTAAACCAAGAAACCCTTTTTCACCCAACATTGGAAAACTTCAGATGTGCAATAAACCCAACAAATCTTGACAACACAAAATCCCAAATTTGCATAAAAACCCCTGCAACATGTGTTTCATACCTTGTAATGCCTCATACCCTACATGCATGTCCATGGCTTCAACTTTGCAAAAACTCTCAAACCAGGGTCATAACAAAAAATCTTCAACCATGAAAGCTCTGATACCACTCGATAGGAAATATTGAGTTTAAACCCAGAATCGCAAATCATTTCCCACATAACCTAAGAGAGATTAACATGCATACAAGTTTTCCAAATGCATAGATCAAATAGACAAGCCACAAGATAACACAAGATTTATCCTAGGAAAACCTTCAAGAGGGAAAAAACCTAGCCTCCAAAAGCATTTATACTCCATCATATTAATCAGCCATAAGCAAATACAAGAGTTACAATGAATACCTCTGAAGCATCAAGCCCTCCAATGCACTTTCATGTGTCCAAGCATAAATCCACACATCCCATGCCATGCTTCACAAATGCACTCCACAAGAAGACTCGATAGTCACAGCCAACCTGCTCAGCCCATTCACCCCAACCCAAAACCACTACATTGTGTTTGCTTTTATATACACAAGCTCACACAAATACAACTAATGGTAAGGTAAAACCATGTACCACAAAACCATGTGAATACAAAACCACTAACCCCTTTTCTAATATTGAGTATTAAGTGGTTACAATATTTATTTCCCCAATATTAAATTACTATCACATGTCTCCTACACAAATAGTAATACAATGTTACAATACAACATTACGTGGGACCAAATAATTATCAAGTGTGATTATCCACACACCAAGGTGTATCAAAACTAAATAATTATTTAATTACAATAAATATGATAAAACATGTTATGCAATGGTGTACAACACCATACCCCAACGGTTGGACTTAAACATCACACACTAAGGGCTGACTGTTTAGGTGGATGTTTTCTTTAATTCAACCCTTTACCTAGTTGATTTATCACACACTAAGTACTAGCGCTTAGGTGGATGTTTTCTTTAACTCAACCCTTTACCTAGTTGAGTTATGTTTCTAGTTGTTTAAATGTTCTGATTTAGCCGTTGTACGACAGTTTGGGAGAATGGGTTGTTTTTCATCTAGTGTGCGCTACAACATTTACTGACTGCATGCCAAAAACTATGGAATATGTGAATGTGGGAAGAGTAGTTTTAAAACTTTTGAAATATATATTATTATTTTGTTTTATTTTATATGTATTATTTTTTAATTTCTTTATTTTATTTTATTTAATATGTATTATTTTTTTAACTTTTAATATTAAGAATATTATTAGAATTTAATAAAATAAAGTATTTTATTTTAATATAAAAAATTAATATATAAAATATTGATTTTTTACCGTTCATTTATATTAGAATTAATTTAAATATTAAAATTTTAATATTTTTAATATAAATTAATATTTTAAATTTTGATAGAATAATTTTTCATTTATAATTTTATAATTTGATTATTGATAAATATTTTAATTTTTAATTTTTAAAATTAAATTTTAAATCTTATGTATAAGATTTCATATAATCCTTTAAATTAAAGAAAATTAATAGAAAAAATATAATAGAATAAAATGTAAGTTTAGTTTTTATAAAATTTCATATTTTAAAAATTGAATGTATTTAATTTTTTATAAAGATTCATATTTTTCATAATTGAATACATTCAAAATATTTTATATATTTTTAAAAAATCTTTTAAATATGTTATGATAACAAATTATTATATTTAAAATTATGTGTTACACATAATTCATGTTTTTCAAATTGTATTCATAATTATTTGACTATTTTTTTTCTAATGAATATATTAATAATGTTAAAAACTAATATTTAGTTTTAATAAGAAAAGGTCAACACGATGGATAAAATAAGATGGCCCCAATCTAAGAGGGTGTCTCTAGAAGTGTGATAGAATAATATGAGTGAATGTGGAGGAAGAATGATGCCTCACAAAATAATAGGATAATATGGCACTAGAGACATAATATGGCTACATAAGTTATAAAAGTAGGAATGAGCACATAAGACTAATCTAGGAATGAGGTAAATTGATAAGGCACATAATAAAATACAATGATATGACATGGACATGTGATCTAAGCATGGTAAAAGGTCATAAACTTATAAGCATCAAGTAATCATTTAGTAGAATATAGGTATTACAAGGGATGAGATCATGGGTATATAGGCATAAAGGAATAAGAAAACTATCATGATAAAATCAAGCATAGATGAATAACAATTAGAAAAGTAAGGAATAAGGAAAAAATAGAAAAAATGTGGCAAAGATGAAAAAATATGGATAAGGTGTGCAAAGGTAATAAAAAACAACATAAAGACTTAGAAAAAAATCAAGTAAAAAAAAAAGTGTTATGTGTACATTTGATTTAATCAACCTAAATAACACAAAGAAAAGTCTTTAACATATGACTAATATCATAAAAGGTAAGTTTTTATCAAAACTAAATATCAATTTCTTAAGAATATTAACATAAATAATATATTAAGAAGAAAAAATATTCAAAATATAATGAATACACTTTGAACAAAACGAATTATTTGTTATATAATTTTTTATATATAGAGGAAGGACCCAGTAGTCATGCACCCTAACTTCGTGTCTCTCAAAATCTAACTTCCCGATGTCGGATGACTCTAAAAATTTAATACAATCTTCTTCGACTAGTCGACTACTTATAACTAAGGTTTCAAGTTGTCGTGAGCATTTTTGATATCTTTACTATGCGTAACTGTAAAAAGTATCCAAAACACCATTTTTCTAACCCCCTACCCATCCTAGTGAATTACCACCCCCGATCTTCGAACACACTTGCACCAATAGTTGAACAATTTATCATGGAAATAAATTACCTATACACTCTAATATGAATAAAAAGTAATTATAAAATACACATCCTAGTATTAATAACTAAATACAAATAAACTACTTCTATTTATTAATTATCTTACAACTATAATATATTATATGTTTATTTGTATATTTTGCATTTAGAAATTAATAGTAAACTGGTCAATGAATGAATAAAAGAAACGTAACCCTAACTTTTCTATACCATAACTCACACCCTAATATCCTAAAACACGGGTGTTTCATTGTTGCCGCCGCCAGATGCTTCAACCTCCACCAGTCCTCCGTGTTGTCTCCACAGCGCTTCATGGCACCTTGCAAGATTATAGCTGCAACCATGGAAGGAACGTGTCCAGAAGTAAGGATTGTGTGGTTTTTAATCACATTATTTAGCTTCTTTTTTTTTTTTCTGTTCTCTCACTATATTTTGGGTTGTGTAGGGCACGATTCATCTTCTGGATGGGTCTTCGATTGATGACATCCAACAATTCATTTGTGCTTACCTGTTGGAGTTTGGATCTATGGAGTTGGTAAGGTCTTCTATGACCTTACTGAGGCTATGAACCATTGTTTTTTGTTGCTCAAATTTCTGTTTGATCTTTCTGTGTATCGGCTTGAATTTTTAGCTCATGGAAATTTGTTATTTTTTGTGTACTCTGCAATTTTTTTGGCTTGCATCTGTAGAAATTTCAACTATACATCTGAATAATATAGTTCTAGAGAGGCTTTTTACCTTTTTTTTGTTATTTTCATTTAGGGTTTTTCTTGAATTTATCGTCCTCCTGTGATATTGTGTTATGCTGAAAAAAAAAAAACTGGGTAGAAAATCTTTGCACAAAAACAAGCTGCCCATATTTAATTTAGATGTTTAATACTGGGTAGAAAATATTTACACAGAAACAAGCTGCCCATAATTAATCTAGATGTTTTATAAAAATTTGGTGTACAAGAGAGAATCAGTATGACTAATTTCTAGGGTAATTCTCAAAACTTCAAGAAAGTTCTCTATCTTATAAATAAGGATGAAGGTAAACCCTATTCTGAAAATCTGTTAACAAGACGGACAGTATATTTTCAATATGGGAAATGAACAAATGGAAAGTCAAAAAATCTTAGTGCCAAATGTAAAACTAGATGCACTTTTCTGCTTACAAATCTTAGTGCCAACAAATCAATATGGGAAGTACAAGATCATTACTTCTTTGCTGCTCGCTTTACCTGGTAATTCACAGTTCCACATAAGTTTTCTGCTCTAAACATCTCATGGTAGGTTTTGAAAAATTTACCAGATTTTGTTTTTGGGATAGACTTAATCAGCTTAAACTGGAAATTTGAACAAAATTGACTCAAATGATAGACATTGCATGGTCTGCAGAAAATGTTACATTGTCTACAAAATTGAAAAAATACAAAATGATGAAACTTGTAGTCATTGCAAAGTAGTTATGGTTTGGAAAAAAGGTTATACAGTATATGGAATTTTAATGCATTACAAAATTACCAGCCTGTACATATTGCAAAGTAGCCTTGGTCTGCAAAAACAGGTTACATCATCTAGAAAATTATGACATTCCAAATTGACCACCCTGTAGATATTGCAAAGTAATAGGCATGGTCTGCAAAAAAGGTTACATCATCTAGAAAATAACATGCCAAAATGACCAGCCTGTGGATATTGCAAAGCAGGCATGGTTTGCAAAAAAAAGTTACATTGTCTGCAAAATTATAGCTTTTGCAAAATACACGTTTTGCCAAATCAAACATAAGATATGCAAAATAGGCATTGCAAAATTGACTAGTTCACCATAAAGCCATTATAGAATTGACTAGTTCACCATAAAGCCAGGGAATGGTTCCGGCTCCTCCACAGGACTATCTGTTGTAATGTTTTTTGGATTAACTAAGTCAACATGAGGTGTAATAGGAGCAAAATGACCAAACATATGCTCTTCTAAAAGGCCAGAAAATTGAAATTGTTTTATAGGGGAATGAGGGGGGCTATGGCTAGTAGATGTTTGGAAGTTGTTAAGGGCAGCATAGGCAGGGGTTAAAATGTTGTACATATCTCTCAAGGTCTGATGATGTTCAGGTAGGGAGGTTGTTGGAGTACTTTGTTGACCTGCTTTGTTTGCATCTAGTGTTGGATTCTTATCTAAACTAACTTGGAAGTTAGTAAGAGCAACATATGCAGGGGTTAAAATTTGGTACATATCTCTTAGAGTTTGATGATGCTCAGGGAGGGGGGTTGATGGAGTACTCCTCTCCCCTAAACTGGTTGAAGGATGTGTTGAATTCGTATTCTTACCTAGTTGCCTTTGTTTCCTTTTCAACTCCCTCTCATTTTGCTTTTGTAGCCTTTCTTCCTCTCTCTTCTGTTTCATTAGTTGCCTTTCAATTTTCTTCTCTTCATTCCTTTTTCTTTGTTCAATTTGATTAATTTTCTTTGCCTCCATCTGTTGTTTATTCCTTGCTTTCTGCTGTTCAAGTTCAGCTTTCCTTGCTTCTTGCTGCTCTTGCAATATTATGTAATCAGTTGCAGTAAGTATTTGAGATTGCCTGCCCAATCTGAGTGTATTATCATTAGAAGCAGTGGACCTCTTTCTAACCCTTTCAATAGGTAGCTTTAGAAACCTTTTTAAGGAGTCTTGACTACATAGAACCTCTTCATTTGTTGCAAAAGCTTTAGATTTCATTTGTGAACCTTCGTTGTATCCACCTTGATCGTCTTCAACTCCATTAGGTTCCGGATTTGTAGTATCCCACTCTGATGTATCTGCATAATAATGAATCACTTCAGACCTTGGCTGTGGAGGTGGAGAAGGCATGGATAATGAGGTTTCTTCACCTTGGAAATCAATCTGTACTCCTAACTCTTTTGCTCTTTCTTGAACCCAATCTGGTGGGTCAATTTGTGTTGGTAAGCTCATGCCATTATCCAAGTCATTTTCATATTGTGTTTGGCTGACATGAGTTGGTGAAATTATGCATTCATCTGGGTCTATTGTTGCTGTTGACTGTTTTGTTTCCATTTGTTCCAAGCATTGTTCTACATCAGCCTCTTCATAACCAGCCAATCTTAAAATGCTTGCAATTCCTGCAAGCTCATTATCATCTTCTACAGTGAATGCCTCACTTGGTCTCATATCATTACAGAGTGCATCTCTATTCAGTGGCCAAATTCCAGTTCTTCGAAAACCTGCAATGATGTTATCAGGCACAAGGGCATGTTTGAAAGCTTTACTTGCAAGTTCTGCCAGTTCTGTTCTCCTTATTTCTAAGTGTGGATGTTTTGCCATCCACTTGGACCTCTCAAACTTGAAATATGTCTTGAATGGAGAAAAAACACTTACATCCAAAGGCTATAATTTATGGCTGGTATGTGCAGACAGTGTAAGAAGATCAATGCCTAGAGATTTAGCCTCTTGGATTGTAGTTAAAGCAACGTGGCTTCTGTGCCCATAAAAAATAAGGAGATGTCTGTTTGTGGGTGAAGCCCCACCTGGAACTGATCTAGCAAAATGATGCAGCCAATTCAAGAATAACTCTTTGGTCATCCAAGCATGTGGTTGTGCTGCCATGCATGCTCCTGCTTCACAATTAGCAATGTAATTTTTCAGTTGTCTTTTTGCCTTAAAAAGATAGAATCCTGGAATGCTATGACCTGCTGCATTAATACAACATAATATTGTTATCCATTCTCTACTTTTAGATAAAATATGTGGCACACTTCTACTACCTAACTTTGCAATCACTCGCATCCCACAATTTTTGCCTGCTTGTACGCCTGTTTCATCACAATTCCATATCTTGGTTGGTCCATACTGATTAGCATTATATAACTTGTCTAAGTTATCATAGAAATCTGCCACAATGCTTGGTCGTAACATAACAACTCTATCCCTATCTAGACCCTCTGTAGTCCTTATGGTCAATCCTGGATGACGTTTGCGGAAACCTACCCACCATGATCTGCCTGGTAAACCATCTTTGAATGGATTTGGCCTTGTTTGACAAATATGAGCCACATGCGATTTCAACTGAATAACTTCCAATCCACGACCAAGCTGAGCCAAGTCTTTGCACCAGTCAACTATTTCCAGCTCTTCTTCCATAGAAAGGATTGTTGGTGGTCCCTTTCTTTTTGTTGTTGTCAATCCTGACAGCCAATATGTTAAACTGCTTGCAGGGATTCCCCATTTTTTTGCTGCTGCTCTTACAGATAAGAAATTTTCCTCAACATCATTGATGGCATGGTCCATATCTTCTTGTGTCCACTTGCCATTATTGCACTTAGTCTTCTGTTTATGATGTTGAGATTTGTCAGCAACATCCATTATTTCTGTAACATTGTCAACAACTAGATCACAAGCTATGTTATCTTGAGGTGGGTTGGTTGAAGTGTCGCCATCATCTGAGTCAATCACTTGTAATTTCACTCCCCGTGGAAAATGGGTCCTCGGCCTTCTGACCATTCTTTTACTTTTTCTCTTCCCTGCTACCATAATGCCTGGAGATATATATAAACCATTAATCCCTCCAAAAATTACTAATAGGATCTAGATTTTGAGAAAAAAACCATTTAGTAATCAGAATTGAAAGTAAAAAGATTACTACAGATATATATATATATAAACATACACACTCACATATATATACTGAATGCTCACAATTACTAGAAAAAAAATTACCAATCTTTAATGATTTCAGTCTTCAGAGTAAATAAAAGACTGAAGTTGTAAGACTTTCATTTTAATAGAAGTATGAAATTGAGTCATAGTGCCTATTTCTTGGAGTTTACTAGTTAAGTTTTAACTTATGTTGTTGTGCTCAAGAAATCCCATCTCAACCAATATAGCTTGAGAGGCAGACCTAGTATCAAGAGCTAGAGAGGTTCTACTTCTACCTAAACTTGAAAGACAAACTTTCTGGTTTTTTTGGCTGCATGGAGACCACCTCGGCGTAACCCTATAGTAAGTTTTCAATTCAATAATTTTTCATTACAAGAGGAATTTATAACAAGAAGCTTGAATCAAAACACTATAATCTTCAAACAGAGCTTTTATAGGGCATGTTGACCCTAAAGAAAATACTTTGTTCATGGAAAAGACAATTACAATAAGTTATATTTCAATTTATCATGTTTTTCCTATATTTAGTCATCTTTTTCCAGTGGACGAATTATTTTTCCATATTAGAGATCCACTGTAATAAACGTTCCTTATGAAAGTTGTTGCCTTCCTTGCCACTATTTGGTTTATGGCAATTGAACACAATTGATAAGTTCATGTCTTAGGGCATTAGGGGTTTAGACCTTGCTGAGAAATGTAAAGTTTTAATGCTCATGAATAATCCTTACAAAGGCAAGAATCAAAACTAGAGGCTGAGAACTCCTTAACAGAACATTTAATCTTCCCCAGCTGAAGGTGGAAGATCCAGAACTATGAAAGAACAAGCAGTGCCAACATGCTGATCAATATGTTCACCATACGAGTTCTCAAAATTTTAGTTTCTAAAATCTCTTATGCACACTGAAAAAAGATGCAAAAGATTACCTACCTTATTGGCCTCTATATCTATCAAATGGTTCAATTTTTTGGGAATGCTCTGTCAATTAATCTAATAAAAAATATTTACAACTTTAGAAACTCAATTCAGCAACAACCGGAACTGAATGGACTTAACTAACTGGTAGCAGGAGAAAAACTGTATTATTAGCTTGGAGTCCCATAAATTGAAAGATTTTTGAGATTTTCTTCAGCTACAACAGTGAGGCCAAAATTGCAACCCATCAATTCTCCTAACATTTTTGGAGGCCTCTCCTAAATTCATGGAAAAACCAAGAATCTAGAGTACAGTCCTGATCACTCTTTCAGGAACAACGATACCAGGTTTAAAATTTGAAGCCTCACAAAAATTGGATTTGGGTAGTTAAAGAGAGGCTTTTGCATATGACTACTAACAATAGAAGTATCGATGAATTCTTGAAGATTCTATTTTTTGAGAAGATGAAGTTCAGTTCTAGGTAGTGCGTTCTGGTAAAGATATGTTGAGAAATAATGATAACAATGTTGCAAAAATCTACATTGCATGATATCAAAAATGACTGTTCCAATTGGGCATTAAATTATGCATTCCAACTTATCATGCTAGATTTCTGTAAACTGGCAAGCATGGTTTTGCAAGAAGAAATCTAAGGAAAATGACCTTTCACTCTCAAAAACCTACCCTATGTAGCTCACAGTACCAAAACATTATGTTGTTTTTGATGAATTTCTACACCCAGTTCAAATGATTTAATTATCATAATCTATGAGAAGCATTTTATTCTCGTTAACACTCTTTAATCATCTGAAGCTTTGTGGATTTCTATTAAGCTAATAGGAGCAACTGCCTTGAAAGGAAGCTCCTCTGATATTCTATTTTTAACAGAATACTACCGATACCAACTACTGTCCCACAAAAGATGTCCCTTTTCAATTCTGCAAAGCTACAATTATCAAGTTCATTGAGAAAATGCCTCATTCTTGCTGAAAAATTCATAATCATCTGCTCAATATTGATCCATGTGCTTGCACAACAGAATGGAACATGTACAAATAGAAATATGTTTAATGCACAGAAGCTCTCACTTCCCTGCCAGGTGCTTGCACAACAGAATGGAACAAATGGAAAGATTTACTAATAATGCATGGCAATTGTTATCTAAATTAGTCTAATACCTTAATGATCTAATGGGGTGGATCCACAGTGGCTCAAATTAAAAACAGAAACAAGTGATGCTAAACAAAATCGTCTCCATCACAAGAGCTCAAGTTCTTTGGATGCTCTTGTAAAATAGGTTATAATTTCAAATAAATATAATGGTTTATTATGAAAATCTAGATCAGGGACTCAGTTTAAGGTCTCGATGATCAAGGGGGTAGACTTTACATTTGCTAAGATTAAAAAGGTGGTAAGTAGAGTTTGAAAAAATAAGATCCATCAGACCTGCTTAAGATACTTTCTAAAAATGTGCTATAATCCTGAAAAATATAATGACATATCATAAACAACACGAGTAGTAGAGTCTTGATTAGGTGCTTGCAGTTAAAGACCTTAATTGTATAGGGGGCAAGCTCCAGAGTGAATCAAATTCCAAAAATGTACCGAATTCTGAAAAATATAATGGCATATCATTAATAGCAGAAGCAGTAGAGTCAAGAGCAGGTGCTCACGGTTTAAGACCTTGATGATCTATGGACATGCTCCATAATGAATCAAATTAAAATAGCAGTGAATGAATCACGTGCACAACATAATGGAACATGGTACAAATAGAAATATCTAATAATGCACAGGAAGCTCCCAATTCCCTGCCAGGTGCTTGCACAATAGAATGGAATACAGAATAAATGGAAAGATTTACTAATAATGCACAAGAATTGTTATCTAGATTTTGAGATAAAAATCATTTAGTAATCAAAATTGAAAGTAAAAATATTACTACAGATATATATAAACATACACACATATATATAATATATAAACATACACATGCAAAGAAGTTGTGTAATCTAGATTTAATATTGTCTAACCTGAAAAGATTATCTCTTGATGAAATGCATCTTGCCATATTAGAAATCGACAATGACTAAGAAACATGTTTACTTTTAGTTGGTTTATTAGAAAGTCATGAGAATGTTTTAACAAACAAAATAAATAATTGAAGGAACGTGTGTGTGTATGTTTATATATATATATTATAAACACACATATATTTGTATATATATGTGTGTTTATGTATATATATAAACAAATTACATATAAGTGTATGTTTATATACACAAATGTATTTTAATATATATAAACCATGTAAGAAAAATGTAAATACCATGTAAGAACCTAAATTGCAATGCTTATTCAGTTCTGAAACAACATTTCATAATTATTTACATAAGGAGTTAAATCATAACTTAAAAAAAAACAATATATGATCATAGCCTGTAATTGTTCAGTTCTTGCAACGGAATGAATGGACTGTAAAATTGTGTTAAAATATATTGAAGAAAAAACCAATGAACTATAAAATTGTGTTAAAATACAATAAAGGAAAAAATAAAATACCTTGACAGAAAATAGCAGAAAATTGATAATTCTGCAGAGAAGAAGTAATTGTTGAAAACTGCAAGAATGTCTCGTCTGATATGGTTGACAGGGTTGAATTGTCTGCAGTGAAAATGTAAATGGATTTCTTGCATCGTATGTTATTCTTATAGTTTTCTTCCCTCCAGATTTGTAAAAATTGTTTGATCCATGGATTTGAAATCCTGCATTTTAATTAGACAAAGAGGTGATGGGGTGGATTGATGGAGGAAATTTTAAATCTTTGCATTTTGATTGCTTGTTTTCATTTGAATGGTGAGCCTCAGAACTGTGTATTTCTTATTTGTAGGTACAAGAAATTGGGCGGCTAAAGTCTGCAAGCTAGGCGGCTAAAGTCAGTAGGCTAGGCGGCTGAAGTCTGCAGGCTAGGAATGTACACCTTAGAATTTATGAGGGATGGGATGAATGACAGGAATACATTATTTTGTTGATGCCATGTTGGGAACCGAAAGTTGAACAATTTAACTTATTTCTTATACATCAACATGTAATGATTTGACTACAATATATTGTAAAATTATGCATATTGGAATATAATAATTTATATGAGTTCTCTTACATTTTCAGAAGTAATTTGAAGTTTTGGAAATCATTTTATTTGGTTCTATATTCAATATGTAATTAATGACAATGGTTCTTTATTTTAATATTCCTTAATGGTTAGTTGTTGAAATATTAATAATTCAATGATATATATAAAGTAGTTTTAAAATGATTAATCATATTTCAGTTATTACCACACAAATGTTTAAAACTTGATATTTTAATGTTCTAATCTAATGAATAAATGTAACTCATCTCAGATCTTTGGGTCCTTTTCCCTAGCTAACTTAATAATTATTTATTAAATGTAAACCTCAATTTCCTAACAACCCCCTCTTTAAGATTTATATAATAGAAAAACAAAAACAAAAATAATAATGTATGAGTGTAAACCTTAAATTCCTAACATCCACCCCTTAAGGTTTACATTACAAAAAAGAAAATCAAAATATTGTATCAGCATCAACCTAAACTTGTTTGTCTAGGAAAATGTTTGATTAGCCAACCCTACATCAACATCAACCCAAACTCCTTTGTCTAGGAAAATGTCCTGATTATCCAACTCTGCAACATCAGCCCAAACTCTTCATGTCTCAAGGTAAATGTTCTGATTATCCAACGTTTACTTGTCAATTAAGACACACTTCACTATTCACATGGAAATCGCATACCAACTGTGAATCAAGATTCACTCTATTATATCCACAGTAACACTCCTCCATTTTTGGATCAAAACTTACTCAATTACCCACAAACACATATATGAAAAACTATGGATCGAGACACTCAATTATCAATAGTTAGTTTATGGATTCAACTATCCACAAACCAACAACAACTCACCAAGTTTGTGAATTCAACTATCCACAAACCAATAAATCACTGCATGCCCCATCTTGCTCCTGAAAGGACCAGAGATGAAACAAATCCTTCTCATACAAGGAATCATCCTTAGGCAAGAAGCTACCTCAAAATGATAGATGTCCTCCTACATCCATTTCCTCCAGCCTCAATCAAATCTTCTTACACTATATCCACTTGATTTCACATGTGAGCCATTAAAAGAATTGATAAGTGTATCATTTATGGTATCAATTATACAAGCATCATTTGAAGTAGCCATGTGATATGTGTCCATATCCAAAACTATTTATTTCAACCGCTAATACACCTTTACGTTTGTTTTTTGAAATTTGAACTCCTTCAATCCTTAACATGCAACCAAATCTAAACTATTATTCCCCTTATATCTCCAAATTAAAAAACTAGGCGATGTACATCTAGCAACAATTTATACATTCCCTAAAACATAAATAATTTTAAATACTTTGTAACTATTTTCAACACCCCATAATCAGGCTAATGAACAAAAGGTGGAGGTCCACATATTCTATAGTCTCCTATCTAAAAATTTGCATCCTTCTAGCATATCCATATATCCAAATCTTATGCAATATGATGATTTTCTAATTTACATGTATACTTTCTAGAATCTGGCACTAAATTCTTGTAACTAGATCGTTCTCTTGTAATTCTCTTTTACTATATCTATTAAATTCTAGCACTAAATGGTAGATACTAAGGAAAAAGTAGGTCTTCACAATCGACTTACAACATTGGAATAATAGTACGTATCTCAAAATGTATTATGAATCACATGTATATTGGAAAATTTTGACTTTCAATGAGAACGATAGACAACAATACAAAAATGTAGCATTCTCCAGCTCTCTTATTGAGATCAATAGTATATACTACACTTTAATTTAAATCCCCCAACATCCTATTTTTTTCTGCCACTCTTATGCATAGCATTAACAACCAATTTTAGTGCAACATAAGGAAAAAGACCTGCATTGAATATAAAATTTGTAGAAACATTCAAAGTCTAACAACCAACAATGAAGAATGCCTAGTAATTTCCCTAATTTGGTTCTTCTTTTGTCTCCTAAAAATAGATGAAAGAAATAATTTGAAATAAGAGTGCTCTTCTCAGGGAATAATTGGCATCAATGTCAACAACCAAAAATTCTCATCAATGCTTGATCTAACAACTGGAGAAGTCAATGTAAAGGAAAGTGGAGCAACTTTCTTCAATGCATTTTTCCTTCAAATTCACAATTACAATTTCGTTAACTATCAATACAACTGCCTCTTCACTTGTTCCTATCAAATGTGTTGCAACAACTACCTCCATTCCTAATTTCATAGACACATGATTAATTTTCTTTGATACCAATGTTAGAATGGTGAGAAGATTGCAATTAAATATCACATCATTGTTGCACAAAAATAACATCTGGATGATTTTATATTGAATTCATTTGCTTATAAAGCCACAAGGTTCCATAAAATCTATAAAACAACATATAGGAATAACTTCCCACCCAACTAACTAACTTAATAATTGATTAAGTAAAGGTAAACCTTAATTTCCTAACACATTGCACATGAGATTGATGTGAGAGGAATATTTCCATGTGACCATCTTCATCACTCCATTATTTTCTTCAAGTATTATTGATTGGTTTAAATTTTGGTGTTCCACCTATGCTTTGTTTGCATATTAAAGGTATGAAACATATGAGGAAAAATGATAAACCGTTTCAGTTTCATATCCACCTCATTATAGTGTAAAATATTGTGTGTGTTAGTGTGTGTGTATACACACAATCGATCAAATAATATAAATTCTATTGTAATATCTATAAACAATGTAGGCAACTCATCTTGTTACTTGGGTATCATGCAACTATCATTTTCCTGACTATGTGTATATATATAAGTGCCATTCATGGGTTTCATATGGTTGACTCTTAAGGATTTCATGCACTTATGGTTTTG